>OZ023165.1:9384819-9582319 GCA_963678695.2 Diplodus puntazzo | reverse complement strand
GTTGTGATACCAGACATGCCCACAGTCAGATGTTACACATGAACATGTCAGGCTTGAGTGCTCCTGGGGTTTTCCTCTATGATTAAACTCATCTGTGACTCCCTGCTGTTTTCTTTTTTCCATTTTTGTTTGTATTCTACATTTTCCCATGGAATAGTATTAGGATTCCCTAACATATTTTTTCAGTTGGCCACTTGGGTGCGCTATAATTAAACTTCAAAGTGTTGCCATTACATCTTCACCAAACTAGCACTGGGATAACTAATTATACATAGTCACTATTAACTGACCTACATAGCAAAGTGTACAATAAACAGTATAATGCCCCAAGCTCTGCGACCCAGTGTTCTTTTAAAAGACATGATTATCAATAGTATAAACATACATGCTCTTTAATATGCAAATTAACCTAAGCTGTTAATTGCAACTTTTACTAACTGTTAGGTGAAACTCTGCTTTACCAACACATTGATCTGGTTTACTTACAAAGGATGCCAGCCCGACCAATAACTAAACAGCAGAAACTATTTGAAATAACAAAATCAAGTGTGGAGTTTGATATGAATTTTAACTGATTTCAGCTAGGATTATAACTACTTTGGATTTATCTCTGTGGTAGACAGAGTTTATCACCAAATAATTCCTGCTGCTTTGACAGAGGTCTAAATAGTTAATGTTGTTGTTCGTAGGAGTGCACTGACTCACTGCACTTCTTACGCTTCTGAACTGTCAGGAATGATCACTTTGTTTTGTATTTTTTATAGAGATATTTATTTTCGACTGCTGCTCTCAAATATATTGTTGGCAAATGAATGTTGTTATAGATTTGTCCACTTGGTGAACATCCCATATTTCACCTAAAAAAAAACAAAACACCTCAACATGAACATTGACAGAACACATCTGACTCATTAACAGTCAATGATGAGTTAGCTCCTGATAAATTAATGATGCTATTGTGAGGAAAATACGGAGTTGAGCTGTGTTCTCTGTAAGATCCAACAGCATTTGATATGTGACACAACAACACATTCAAGTGACTTAACTGCGGTTGACAAGTGAAAACCTATAATTCATAAGCTTTCTCTTTCATGTATTAAATCCATTGTCATTGTCGATTTCTCGACTTGGCATTGACATATTCAGGTGCTGAAACTACACATGGTTTGACTTTTCACTCTGTTGTCCCCACAGTGCAGGCATCGGCAGGACAGGCACCATCATCGTCATTGACATTCTCATTGACATCATTAACCGCCAAGGTGGGAAACTCAACTATAGATGAAGCTGACACGCGCTGGATTTTTTTCATATGAAAAGGTTGCACTGCATCTCTGATAACTTCTGAATGTGTGTCTGTGTTCTAGGTCTCGATTGCGACATCGACATCCCAAAGACCATCCAGAGGGTACGGCAGCAGAGGTCGGGCATGGTGCAGACGGAGGCCCAGTATAAGTTCATCTACATGGCTGTGCAGCAGTACATAGACACAGCTCAGAAGAGACTAGAAGAGGAGCAGGTACTCCTTCACACACACACACACACACACACACACACACACACACACACACACACACACACACACACACACTCATACACACAGAAGTCAACATCCCTGGGGCTTCTAAAAGAAATAAAAAGACATCACGTAACAGTTTTTGACACAGTAACAGAGACTTTGAAATATTTATGGAGGACATGTTTTAGCTAACAGTTTGAAGACTAATATGTGTTACGATATGACAGCAAGTGCTGTGAGACAAACATCCCTATAGTAACTAAGTAACTAAGTGCTGAATACCATCTGGGACTGTTTAAAGTTAAATTCAGTTCTCAGAAGGTTTGTGTGAGCTTTACAGAGCATCTTGTCCTCTAAACTGAATCTGCCTCTTGTCACGTTGCCCCTTGCAGAGGAATAAGATGAAGGAGAGGGAATATTCCAATATCAAATATCCCCAGATGACCAACTCAAGGTCCAAGCCCAACATGACATCGTCACGCTCTTCTTCTGTGTAAGTAGAACACATGCAGTGGTGGTTGTTAAACATGTGTTAACAGAAACAGAGCAGTAAGTAGGATGGTGATGTCTGTGTCTTATTGCAGGATGACAAATGATGATTCGTCGAGTGTATATGAGAACATAAACTTTAAAAGCCCTCAGACGTCTTTTAGCAGCAACACCAGGAGGTAAAACCAACGCTGTGGACCTCCACATCTCTCTGTCTGCCTCTCTGTAAGTACCTCATCAATTTCATTCATTTTGCAAACTTATCTGTAGTAACCCAATGAAAACAGACTTCCAGTAGGGGGCTGCCTGCAGGGGATTGTTGTCCACATGATTCTGTCTAAATGTATCTAATGTAAGAACAATAATAGCGAGGGCATTCAGTCTCTTTGCAACGGGAAGCTAAGACTTCATCCTCCAACAAGTCACGTTGTGCACATCTGATGATATCATAATGCTATGTGGTGCCACTGAGCAGGGGGGAGCACAGAAGCAGGTTGAGTAGCCAATCTCAAAAACTGCAATGTGTACATAGTTCAAATAAGTTGTAGAGGTTGGATCAATATGTTTCTATTTATCTAAGTTTAACAAAAACATATTTCTATTCCTTTATGACATCATTTCAATACTTGTATCACTATAGTTCATGTTTTGTAAATGACCCTTTAGCTGAACTTCTACAGATTTTGATATGAAGCATTTGAAGATGCAAGAAATTACATAAAAACAATCAAAAATACCAGTGTAAGCACTGGTGGACCATTTCTATTAAATAATACCATTTCTATTACTAATAAATGCATAAAGTATTGACTCAATAAGAACAATTACAAGAGACTATATATAAGAGCACATATAAACACTCAAAGTGAAACTCTCGCCAAAATGCAACCTAGGCTTTTTGTGAATGTACCCGAGTCAAACTTTCGTGTAAAAGCATAATTACGACGACATAATTTTCGTTTCTAGTCAAAATAATTTTCAATGGAGTGCTACGGGCACTTTTATGATAGCATCAAAATCGCTATTTTTAAAACACTAAGAAGGCTCGACACAACATGAAACTTTGCTTGTAGTATCACCAGGGTCTCTACACATGAACACGAGCATTGAGAACATTGTTTGTGTACACAGAGTTTACTAAAAAGAAAGTTTTTGAACAACTCACGTCACTAGTTGTTTTTCCACTGGCCTCCGTCTTGCCAGTCGAGAATCTCCGAATGCGACGTAACATGGAGGACAGTTAAGGTGGAACACTGCTGTCTTCTGGCAACAACTATCCACGCGAGATCTCACGTGACTTTTCCGGCTTTTGATTTTAGTATTGTTTCTTATATGAGGCTCCTTTTTCAACTTCAAGGTCAATATTGTTTTTCGCTAGCGACAAAACAATGAATTATCTGTGCATTTATATGGAGCTAAGCTTTAGGAGCACTTCACCTCCATTTTACGTCGTATACAATACTGTATACATAATATAGGATTTAAGAAATACTTGCAAATCTTTTACATGGAAGTTAATGCACCAGACTCCACTTGACTGATTGTTCCTCTAAAATCCTAACTCAAGGTGCTGTTAAAACTTTTACAGGGACACAAGAGAGAGTTCGGTTTCTTCCAGAGAGTCACATTCATTTCGTGCATGTAATGTTCTCTTTTATTATGGTTGAAATTATAGGGTGGCCAGGAGCGGCTGAGCTCCCTTAAAAGAAAGCCAGAGCTCCCCTTAAAGCAACAAAAGATTTAATTTAGGTTCAAATTATAATCAACCTCAATTCTCACAGGCTCATTCTTTCCTCTCTCAGTGATTAATAAAGCAGAGAGGGAAGCCAGCAGCGTTAAAAAGGAATGAGTCAGAGCGTTGGTTTGGGGTCATCAGTACAAGATATACACTGAACAGTGTTTTAATATACTCAAATCATAGCACTCACCTATATTGATTAGAGTTGCTCTTCATGTCTTTCATGGTGAACACTTTCTGTAGCATTCTGTATCATTCAAGCTTCTGTATGCCATGTTAGTGTTTCTTCAGAGTAGTGTGGTTGGAAGTCAGGGCAGGTTATCATTTCAGTTGGTCGTTGCATGTTTGGCTTTTCACCTACATGATTACTGTCTCTGGGCTTCACAAAAGAGACCTTTGCTTGTCACTTGTGTGGGTTGTAACTGCTTCAGTTGAGCGTTTGCTTTCAGATATTATTGATTACAAATATTGTACAACCCTATGCAGAAGTGACGTTTCACAGACTAACCAGTATTGCTAGATAACAAAATTGTTTTGCTCAGAAATAACAAAGATATGATATTTTTGCTGCACAAATGAACTCTTGAATATAAAAAGGAGCAAAGGTATTATAATGTAGTGTAGTGGGGCTCAAAAATCCACAATCTCTTCCCAGAATGGCTTTAAAGTGTACCTGCATACTATTGTGTCAATTTTCATCTTTTTCTCCCTGCCAGTATGTGTTTGCTCTCTATTGCCTGTGAAATAAAACAACTGGCTTGTCGCTGTCATAATGGTCAAAACCAACATGACAATCAATGACATCACAACAACTAGCTGCAGCGGTAGAGCTAGGAGGGATTGTCTGCTTGTTAATCGATCACTGGTGGGTTAAAGTTTGAAGCAATTTACAGGTTTTAATCATTTTTTAATTGGCCATATGTGAGCAGATTTTAGTGTGACGTGAAAAACGAGACCTTCCCCGTCTTTCTTGGAAGCCTGTGAACGACGTGCACGTTCAAGTGAATTGTCTCAGTGACTCTCTATGCTCTGCTAATAGTGAGCAACAGTAGCTAACATTAGTTTAGAAGTGGAATCTGCTAACATAAACTAACACCTGCCTTTCAGCCGAACATAGAAGTTCAGCAGAGCCCCTTTAACATACCCAGGTGGCCAGCCCAAATAAAGTCTGTGTGTGGGAGGAACTGTGAAGGCACTAAAGGTTGTTGAAAATGAGTCGGATCAAAGCACTTCTAATCATTGAACAAAACTAATTTCAAATCCAAACACACATGGACACACTGCTGTGGGTGCCCCATCTCTCCCTGTCTTCATCCTGAGGATTTGCTGCTTTTAGCTCCATATCATGAATTACATCAGATCCTAGAGGCCATGATTCAAAGTGACACCAGACATTAACTCCACTTGTCTGCTTGTCTGTTGGTGTTTGTTTCAGTTTCAGCGGAGGTGTCGCTCTGTCAGCGCCTGAAAAGCCCTCGGGGGAGGAGGGAGAGTGTCGCTCCGACTACACCCCACATCGGAGGACCCTGTCTGGGCTAAAGGTGGCGAGCTGACGTCTCTCCTGCTGCAGTCCTGCTGGACCTCTCTGTCTGGAGTCAAACCTTACCCTCCGTAAAGAGGACGACTCTACAGCATAGCGCTCTCACTCAGGACCCTTGTCTTCCTCCCTTTTTCCCCTCCAGCCTCTCCCCCTCTTACCCAGCACAAGTGCCTTGTCACAGGATGCGTCTGTAATCTAGCCTCCCCAAACTTGCTGTTACATCTCAACTGTTGCTACTATTCCAAATCTTGGACACCCGAGTTTTTCCTCAGGGTGGTGGATGTTGAACATGGAGTGTGACCCTGGCCTGAACTCAACCGAACTGTAAGGGACCCAAGAAGAGGTCAAAGCTAAGCTGTTTGTCCGCTCTCTTCACTATCCCTCTTGCTCTTTGCTGGCTGTCATTTGGACTCAGACATCAGACTGTTTTCGTGACATTCTGTCTCTATCTGTGGTGGTTATTAATGTGGATGCTGAGTGATAGCCAGGGCAGTTACATAACTTGCTACAGCATCCTGAGGCACAGGGAAGGCAAGCAAGCCCTCTTTTACAACAAATTTGACATAATCATTTTGGGTATAAAAGTGGTTCCAAATTGAATTCACACACACTCTGTCCCTTTAATCAGCTTGTTTTTGATTATTTGTTGGTGTTATTGGTGATACATTTGGTATAATGGTTTGTGTAACATATGAGATGTTGATTTTTTAAAATATATATATATATATATATATATATATATATATATATATATATATATATATATATATATATATATATATATTATATATATATTTATAAAGGAGCATTATTATAGAAGAAATCATGTTCAAGCACAATTATCTGAGCAGCATCCCCAGCACTAATTTTGATTAAACGATGAATAGTAAGTGTAGTTAGACAGAAGACGGGTGGAGAGTATTCCTGAATGGGTGGTTTAAGTGGAGCTTGGCTAACCGCCGTGTCTCAGCTTCATTTGACTGGCTGTCCTCGTTAATCAGCAGGTCTGACGCGGTTCAACATCTGTCGGAGGAGATCGTCACAAGGAGACAAGGGAAAGGGGGGCGATTACAGTGGGCCAGATGGCCATCTGCCCGAGATTGAAGAATAGATTTGTCTCTAAAAAGTAATTTAGAAGATGGCCATAATCCAGGCTTGATGATAGCGGGCTGAGTAAGCCGGTGTCATTGCTGTGATAAGGAAGACGGTGGTGCCGCGGAGCACTGAGCCCTCTGTACTGTCTGGCAGATTGTTCACTATTTTTAGCCTCCAGGATCAGCACCAAAATATCCTCCTCAAATACAAGCGCAGAGAGGTTGGCGATCTTGCTTGTTATAAATGTTAAGAATTAATTGTTAAACCTCAAAAGCAAAGATGATGACGTGTGCGTAGTCTACCTTTTTGATTTGATTTTAAACCAAAAAATAAACCATGAGAGAGTGGCACTTGGTGTTTGTGCTCCAACCATTCCTCTTTTTCCACCGACAGAAGCATACGACTTAGTCATACACTGGCCAGTTTCCTCTTACCTGTAATGATTTTTATCCATCTAGATAGTTTTTTTTAGATATCTGGCTGAGAGATGTCTGCCCTTTTCTTGAGTATAACTTTGCTTGTGGTGCTCAAAGTACTACAACAAAACTCAACACAGACTGTCTCTTTCCAGAAACCATGACCTGGTTACCCAAGATAATACACAGACCTTGTTGTTGGTGCTTTCATTTAGGAACTACTTTATTTTCAGTATCACCACACCAAAGGAAGTGTGCATCAACTCATGGACAAGGGGCTAGCTAACTAAGCTAGCAAAGCCAGCTAACAGCTAACTCAACTTACACCAAAACAATCTAGATAGATGATTAGCACTGCAAGTAAGAATAAACATGTATTTATGATTTTGCGGTGGACTGTCCCTATAAACTGCAGCTTAGTCTCATCAGAATGAATAGTTACTACACTAAGGTAAACTGTAATTTGATGCTGTTGACCTTGTGGGGAGTATGAAAATAAAGTAAGATTATGACCTTGCAGCAGCCATATCATCCTGTCTCAACCACCCGAGTTCTGTCTTTTTAAGGCTTACCAGAGTCATTTCATTAAGGTTTCAGTACATCTGTTCAAGCTCTAAAGCTTTGTCTGTCTCGTGATTCCAGTTTCAGAGTTTTTTCCCAGAGAGAATAAATTGTTGCCAAGGTATTTTAATGGTTGTGAATAAAAAGCTAAGTTTTATGAAAGGCAACGAAAATGCTGCACCGCTCGATGTACTTCAGTTGAATACGAATGTCTGAATCCTTCTGGGTTTTTCCTTTTGTTCTCTTCCCGTCTGAACTGTGATCTGTGTCCGATGAATGACAAACGACTTCTGTGTTTTTTTTTGTTTCCTGTGTTTCTTTTTGCGCTGTCTTTTTTATTATTATTATTATTATTATTGTATTTTACTTTGCCTCTATGCGTCAGATTTAGTTTTTTATGACATGGTGAAACATCAATACTTGAAAGTGTGAAACTGCTGAATCTTTGGCCTCAGGCTGTGTGTGGATGTCCATTGGCTGTGGTAGTGCACTAGATTTTTCGCCATCAGTGTTGTTGTTTTTTTTTCTTGTCGTTGTTGTTTCATTTTGATGATACATTTCAAATTGTGTTTCTAATTGATTGTTTTATCCACTCTTGCATTTTTGTATTTGTGTCTGAACTATTATTATTACTATTATTATTATTATTGTTATTATTATTGGTGTTATTTCACCATCGATGAGTGACATCTGGCTCTGAGTTGAACCGGTGTACGCGGAGGTATGCAGTAGTAACACGGTATTTTCTTTCTGCTTGTCCTCTCAATTTTTACTTGAACATGATGTCTTTTTGTTTTGATTCCTTGTTCCTCAGATGCTCACAGTATGCCTGAAGTGAGTGGTGGTGTACTGAGTGCTCCCATGTTGTTCAGTGGAGGCTTTTTCCTCTTCTTGCACTGGCTCTGCCCAGATGCCTTTTTTTTTTGCTGTATAGGCTACAACTGCTGATGCAATGAGCTGCCAGAAAATGGCAACAAAATGGTTTATTATCAAATAGTTTAAAATAATAAAAATCTATGATGGCGCTATGTACATTTACACCTGCGTTCTGCCTGTCTCTGTTGTGAGTCTGGGACGAGTTCTCCACTCTTTCTAGATGGGAATATCTTCCAATCCATGTTCGGAAAGGGTTCCTTGTAACTGTTGCTCGAAGTGTAACAAGCGGGCTTTCTGTATCTCGGGACTGTTTTTGCCTCCAGGTGCAGTCCTTTTGGTGGAGGAGCAGCAGAGAACACAGGACAGTGTGTTTTTGTAAAGCGCTGTTTGTGTTGGGCCACTCTGTTTGTCGCTTCAGTTGGTAAAGTGCTCCACTGCATGAGCTGACTGAGAATTGTACTCCGTAAACACTGAAATAAACACTGAAAGGCAAGGCAGGAAATGTTGTCCAGAAAGACACCAATTTCATCTGTAATGACAGATTATTTCATGGCTGAAGTGGCCAGTGGAAATTGTGTGTTTATAATACATGATAAAACATGAAAATGAGGGGAATGACTTTAAGTGGTATGTTCAGCATTTTGAGTTAAACAGTTTATGTAGCTGCTATCCACGAGGAAAACGGATGTTGATTCTGCTTAATTAGAGAAGGGAAAGCACAGCATCAACTTTATACTAGATTTATGTTTTGAAGAGTTTAAACACCCCAAAGCAAAAATGAACTAACAAGTGGCTTTTATTTAAATGTTCTACACATAATGTTTTAGTGTGTGTTTTATTTTTGTTTTTGTATTCATTACAAAAGCCATTTTGAAGACATGGCTGAGCGCTTTTTTTTTTTTTTTCTCTCTGTTTTTCTGGATCTATTGGCTAACTGTGTTTACTGGCAGTTTCAGCGCTGCTTCAGGAAGTCGCGCGTTTATTACAGCCACTCCTTAATGAGTGTTAAAATTTAATGCAGTCGTCTTATCAGCCGTGTCTCACAAGTGAGTGACTCAGGGGAGGGGGGGGTAAAAAAAACCCACAGCCTAACTTTTCCTTTATCTGACGCACCTGATCTGGGAATAATTAAAGGCAACTTCCTGTTGAGATGGAGGAGGGCTTTGCTTTCATTGTCATGTGTTTAATGTTCAGACGGGGGAGGAAATTACCAACCACGGTCAGTAAGTGACTCAAATGTTTGGTAGCTTGAACCTGAAACTAGTAAATCTTTTTAATTTGCACTCGAGCACGTCAGGATCTGTGTGTTGTGTGACGGCATTTACAGCTCCTGCTGTTCAGACAGATTAGAAGCACCACTTGATGCTGCAGGAAATTTAGTTTTTTTAGATGTCAAGAAAAACCCCAAACAAATGATTGTGAATCTTGGAAATAAGGCTGTCATGCACAAATAATAGTATGTTATCTCCCAGAAGAGTGATCTGAGCAGATATCTCACTTTTTTATTAAAGTTCTGTAAACAAGGACATATCAAAACACACCAATCAAATGTACAATGTATAAAGTTAAAGTTCTCAGTTGGCACATTGGGATTACATTCATTTTTTCCTTTCAGACACACTTGTTGTTACTGTAAACGTAACTACTTGTTGTTCTTAAGCCAACCAGATGCTTGCGAGGCAAAGTTTACATTTCATTAATAAATGTCAGGCTTGTTTGGCTTGAACGCTACTGCACACTTTGACATCATAATCAACCCACTCATGTTCTCCGTTATCTGAGCGGACGTGTTCAAATAAGAACAATACATGCCAACAGCGCAGTTAGACTTAAAAGTCCTAATTTTAAACTACAAATGTTGATTCAAGGGCAATGACGATGTTTAGTGTCACTGACAGTGATTTGAGGGCAAAGTGGCCCTCAGAGTCCTTACAAGCTTGTTCGAACAGCTTGGTGACATGCTTCTACTGATGTATAACTGTTGTAGTGTTAAAGGTGCCATGTGTAGAATTTTTGAAATGATTACAACTTGAAAATTCAGCACAATTTAAGTGATGTCTGATGGCATGTGACACATAATTCCAGTGAAAATTGGCGCAGTCTGTGTTGGTTTGATCCTTTCATCTCTGTCCTCTGGCGGGGTCCGCCACAGTGTCTTTTAGGACTTGGAGGTTTTAAGATCTGTGGCTGCTGCTGGTTCAAATCAGAGGTGTTGAGTGTAGTCATTTGCACTTACGAAATGTGAAATGTCAAATAATTTACAGTATTTGGAATGTCCCATACACAGTATTATGTACAGTCAGTCTAGAAGTTGGGTCTGAAAGTAGTGCTAGTAGCTGGGGTGGTAGTGGGCTCGGGGTCTTCTCGCAAACAGCGCATGTTCCCGGTGCGGAACGCACACTGCAGTGGCCACAACACGACAACAACAAGCAGCACCATGAGCACGATGAAGAGCAGCATCCTCTTCCAGTCCGCCAGCCGGCCCAGCACTCCACCAGGCCGAGGCTGCGACTGGATGGTAGATTGGACTGCCTTGCTGGCCCCAATGTCAATGCAGATGCAGAGGGCCGTGGGACTGTCAGGGGCACCGTTGCCTTTCCCGGAGCCCTTGTAGCACAGCTTCTGCCCTTCAATCCACACATCCTCCTCCTGCTGCTGGTCTCCGGGCAGCCTGCAGAGGATATCGCGGCTAGTGGTCAGAGCCGGAGGTCCATCCTCTGGCAGCGTGGTGGGTTGACGACAGAAGGGGCAAGAGAGGTGAGCGTTGCCGCCGTCCTGTTCAGCCACCGAGACGGCCATGAGGCGGGAGAGGCACTCCAGGCAGAAGGTGTGGGTGCAGTCCAGCAGCTTGGGTGTTTTGAAGACATTGTCATAGGTGTTGTAGCAGATGGAGCACTCTGGCTGGCTGACACTGACGACTGACACCTTCTTCTGCATCTCTCCGGTGACGTCCTGCGAGCCGACCTGTGTGTGCCAAATCTGCGGAGACTGTTCCATTTTCAGAAATACAAGCCTCCCCTCGCCTTTGTCAAGTTCTCTGGCCTTTTCCTTCCTCTCCTTCGTCTGTCTTTAACTTCTGGACTATCTTTTAAAAGAGAATGAATAAAAAAAGCAGAGATTAGTTTTTATATTGCAGTTGGTATCTGGCATCAAGACAACGGCACAAGCAGGTGCAAACAGTTTTTTCAGTCATAACCCTCGACAGGATGTCAGTGGATCAGTGCACGTTCTATACGGCCCAGTTGAGTGTTGAACTTTGACCGTTCCTTGAACTTTTTTTGGCCCTCAGAAAGAGCACACTTAATATCGCTAAGCTGACAGGATTTGCGTCAGTCAATGAGTAATTCAATCACTGAATGGGATCCAAAAAAATGGGTCAAATGTGTTGAGTAATACTGGTGATTTGCTAAAGCAACAGCGACTAGCACAAACAAATGAGTCAGTTTAGTGATGTGCCAGGCAGGAATGGAACGGACAACGTCCACCCCTGTATTAGTGTGGGTGATGTTCAGCAGGTGGATTGAGTGTTATTTAGATTGACACAGTGTTCTTAAGGGAACACTATGAAATATTTCAGAATCATAAAGACATTTTAATCCCATGCTTAGGCCTAAGCTATATTTAAGTCAATTAAGAACCTCTATTGACCAAAAATTGGAGCCTCTGTTGATAAAAGCTTAGCGTTGTAAAGTTGTGTTGTTGTGTCTGACCAGCGGATGACTCAGTGTCCCCGTCCTGAACGAGCACCATTTGATGAGCGTCACACGCCAAACAAATGATGGAGACATTGTGAAAGTGAAACATGGTGACAGTGGGTTCCTTCTGCCTGCCTGTGGCCTGAGCACAGAGTTGATTAAACGTTACTGTCCTCGCAGTCTCAGGGAACATAGTGTTACTGATGATAAAGGACACATTGTCTAGCATGCATCGCTGCACTCTCTGGGGCTTATCTGCTCACATATTTCATATCAATGTCGTTGGAGAAAATAAAGAATTGGTTAGCTAATCAAGGATTAAGCAGACAATGTTTGCTGAATTTCCTCCAAGTGTTATCTTGCCAGCTATTTTGAGCTATTGACATTCTCAGCTCTGCCAGCCTTTAACCCTTCAAGGCTAGAGACACCTTTTTTTTTTTTTCCTTTTATGGTACAATACACACGATTTTAGTCGAAAACAATGAAAAAAAATAACTAAACTTGTCAACAGGGTGTGAAGAGATAACAGTTTTGACGTTATGACATTTACATATTGTGTTGCAGCGATATCTACTGACATTAGCATGTGAACCAGCTAGCCCTACTGCTACCTAGCATCCCGTGGGCCAAGCAGCAGTGACTAATAGTATTTCTCCACAGTGGAACTGACAAACTAACTCCTGAGACTATCTAACACCAGAATATTTTAAGGATCTAATCCATGTAGTTTTAATAAGACCTTATCTGTAGCTGCATGGAGCTGCATGCAACAGTCGGCTAACACTGTATTCAAAGGGGTTTGGTATTTATAAGTTTTGTATGAAACACTACGCAGCGTAGCATGCTGATGCACAGCCCACCAGCTAGCACAGGATGTTCCTGGGCCCTTCTCATCATGCAGCTGATGAAAGATTGTTTTGGTCATCAGGCTGCCTTGTAAATTAGATTTTTTTGAGCATATGTGTTCTAATCTGTAGGCCTACATCACAAAGCTAATAGAAGCTATTAGACCAGGTTTTGGGTCACTGTGCTACCTGGACCAGGTTTGGATCGTGCAAAGTCTGCAGGGCGATGTGCTCTGAGGACCAAACTGCTGCTCTGTTCTGAGTCTGATCCCACTGTCTAGTATTTTTTTTAGGATGAATATTAATGCTAATGGCCTGCCTGCTGCCGTCGTGGGTTAGGTATTAAAGGCCCCTGATGTGAAGGAGACAGTGTGTGTTCAGGATGAAGGATGGCCGAAACGCAGGTGTTCTCCTCTCTGTGCCCTCGGGGCTGGTCCTGCCCCGGCACTGCCCCATCCACACAAAGTCCCCGCTTGTTCTCCGTCTAATCGCTCCATCTACCCTTGAAATTCCTGCCGCCAACTCTCGCTCCTCGTCTCTTAGTTGGATGAGGACACATTTTTGAGTATAATTACACCTGTCTTATCAGTTTTAAAGCCCTCCCCAGTCACCGACCAAGACTCGGTTTCTCCATTGCTCAAATTGGAATTCTGGAATCGGGTGTGGTCATTGGTCGGAGACACAAAGGTAATATTTAACTTACCATGACAGACTGTTTTTTTTCTTTTTACCAACCCTACCTCGGCAAAACAAATACCTGCGTCACGGGGCGAAGCTTACTAAAAAATCTGTCAAACATTCAAATGTTTCTCACATTTCTCATTTTGAAAGATTTCAGATTTTGAAAAAGTCTATTACTTATTTAGAATAATGACCATAAGAAAGGTGTCAATACCTCACCATTCACTTGGCTTGACAAACTGGATGGTCAGTTTGTCAAAATCAAGTCATTATGTATCGGAGCAGGCAGGACTGAACCACAGCCGGCAGCAGCAGCTGACACTGGCTTTTGCTCTCTTCTACTGTTCTGTTATCATTTTTGTCCACTGACATATTGGTAGCATTCGCTCGGCTACTATTTACACAAAGTGTTCATTCACACGCATTATGGTTCACATTAAGTTAATCAGTATATGCTTTCCATCATTCGCCGTCTGTAGAGGTCAGGCTTAAGGTCTTTAAAAGGACAAACCATTTCTAAAGCCTCAGGCTGTGTTACCTGTGGAACGAGTGCTAAGTAAACAGCAACCAACTGAAAACTGAACAGCGACACAGGCTCGCATTGTCAAAAGCCAAAGAGGTGAGAGGAGTTTTGGCGGCGGCCTCAGGCTGTGCTTTGATGCTCTCCTAATTATAGCGTGAGTGGTCGACAATAAAACACCAGGTTGTACAGTTGTAATAAAATCATCAGGTTCAGAATTTGTTTACAGCAACTTTGCGTGACCTTTGTTTTGAAGTGTAACGATAAAAACAGAGAGATAATATTATAAACTGTCCTGTGTGACGTCTAAATGTGTCCCTGAGCAGATCTCTGTTCCACGTGACGTTGAACACGTTGAGCTTCTCTTTTTGTTAAAGGTTTTTATTGTAACAGCTGGTTGGGACCGCAAAGAGTACAATCTAAATTCCTGCCTATCTTTTTTGTAAATGCCAAAATATGCTGTTTACATCATAACCTGACCCTGTGACAATGTTTCACACATTCCAGACAGAACTGAGTGTGTCGGAGGACATTATTGTGTGTCTTTGTCATCTGGTGTAGACTGAATTTGGTAACAGATCTATTTGCCGACTCTTAAAGCAGCAATATGTAAGAAGTTCAGTTTGAAAAAGTGCTGAAATCATCAACAGAATGTGAAGAAATAACAGTTTCGACATTGTGGTGTCTATGCAATGTGTTGCAGAGATATGCACTGAAGCCGGCATGCTAACCAGATAGCCACGGCCCAGTCCACAGCGACTCAAAGCCCCGTTGCTCGCAGCATAAACACTAACTGGTCCCTGAGCTCCCAGTCCAAACCGCTAACTGCACTGCTAAATGAGCTAACGAGCTAAAGGCAACTACAGTTAGCAGCAGTAAGTGGTTACGCTCTGGTGATGCGCTGCCTCCCATTAGTTTTGAGCATGTAATCAACAATTTCTTAAATATTGCACCCTTTGAGGCAGACTGTGCAAGTTTTGAAAGGAAATAATCAGATTTCTCGTACAAATGAACTGTTGAATACACGAGCAAGTCAGTGCCCCCTTCATACACTCAAGGCTATTGCTGCTACAGCCTCATTTAATCCGACATAACGAGTAGTTTATGGTGGCTGATGTTTATCTTGTGTGAGCAAACTTGAGCTTGATCCAGTTTGTTCACTTTACAGTTCTCTTGAATTGTGTGGCAGTTACAGCATGTTTTTGACATTTATCACCACCCAGCACATCATCACATGTAGCCAATGGAGAGCTGGAGAAAGACTGTTTATACAACAGCCAGATGTAAGAAGCACAGTTCTCCACATTAAAAAGATATTGTACAGAGTCCAGGTGGAGGAAAAGAAATCCATAGGTCTCTGTGGGGACAAACCCAGGGGTTGCAGAGTGTGCAGCAGTGTCAAATATTAACCCAGACTAAGTCAGTTGCTGAACCAAAAATATGAACTTCATATGCGGGGGAGGCCCCCTAATTGCCTTTGTACAGCAATCTGCCTCAAGCTTCAATTTATGGTCCCTCATCTCTATCAGCAGCACATGTTCTCCTCACGTCCCAGTGACCCACTTGAGGTCGAATCGCAAGTCGTCAGTCACGAGACCTGTTTTGGTTGTCAAATTAAGGTGATGTTTGCGAGCCTCATGTAAAAATACCGTCGTTGTCTTTTTCTCAGCCCCTTTGTGTCAGGCTCAGCTCAACCACTGTTCAACAAATGCTGCCCGACCTGTTCTCAGCCTGAAAGGTAAATGAAACCCGATCCACCTACTGTTTGACCCGGTGCAGGAGTGGGAGAGGGGGGCTGCCGCAGACAGTTTAACTGAACCTGCTGTTGACTGAGCATGTATAGATAGCACATGTGTAAACACAACATAATGAGGGAATCTAAACTGAATTTACGGAGAGATCTACTCCTGAAATGTGACCAGTTGGTGGTGCAGCTGCTACTGGGCTTCCTGCCTCCACCTCGCGATGGATGTAACCCACCTGCGCTGTCCAATTTGTTTGCAACTGAATAAAGTTAAGGAAATAACACATTTTTGTAACTGAATGTAGTCTATAATGGACTTTCATTGTCTGTTTTAGGAGTAGGCTGCCTTTTCACTCACAGTACTGCTCTTCTCAAAAGGAGCCTGGGTAACACAATAACAGTCATTAATAAATGGTAAATGTATAGTTAATTAAGCTTTAGTTCATTGTTACGTCACTGCTAACAATATTTATATATATTTATTCTGCTCATATTTATGGTCCTCGCTTGAAAAGAAAATGCAAACGTTTTGCTTTTTAAAGCCTTTAAAAGCCACAAGCAGGTACAACAACAACAAAAAAAAGCACAAAGGCTTTCGGGCAACATTTAGAGCAAAGGTTCAGTTTACCTGTTGACTGAAGAAGATGTCAGATGATCCTCTTTATCTCTCAGGGCCGGGCTCGGCTCAGCTCACTTCCTTTGCACTGGAAAATGCATTTTTCTGAAGTCAGCTCTCCTGTATGATGCCAGCAGGGAGCTCTGGGTTTTAATTGTGCCTCTGCCCAGGCTAACGTCCTCTTCTGTACTGGACTGGATACAGGAGTCACAGGTGTGTGTGTGTGTGTGTGTGTGTGTGTGTGTGTGTGTGTCAGTTAGTCAGTAAGTGGGTGTGTAGTAGCTCTCTATGTCAGCTTTAGGTCCACCTTCTTCTGTGTCCGTTGGCCGGTATCACCTGCCCTGCTCTGTCAGCTCCCTTTTTAGCACCTTATGCAAATGTCAGTGTCTAGGTGGTGTCTGGAGGTGGAGGTGGGGGGGAGGAAGACTTCAAGGAGGGTAATACACATTCTCGGCTTCTCGCTGCTCCTCCCAGTCTCATTCTATGTTGATATCTTTCTTCTTTTCCCCCCTCACTGAATACGCCTCACCTACAGCTCAATATGCAAACACAAACAGGGTAATAAATCCTTTCACCTGACAGCTGTGTCTCTTTTCCTGGTCGACTATATCTCACGTCTGCCCTCTTATGACAAAAAAAATATTCCCCTCCAGAATGACTAAATGCAAACTAGCTGATGTGGTGTTACTCCCCCTGCGCTGGACACTGAACACAAAAGACACACAAAGCCGCACAGCTTTTGCATGAGCCTGTATGCTTAAGATGGCCAATGCATATAAAGGACACATTTCCATTTAGTCGGTGATAAGGTGCCAGGTGGCGACGCAGGAGTGTCTTCCCACCGTGGCAACAGGTCTGTGTGATTAGCCCGTTGTTCCACATCCTGTGTGGCACATCAGCACGAGCAGCAGTAGAGACGTTTGGTTACATGCATGTGTATTTTGAAGACTTTCCCAAGATGCACGTCGCCAGTGTTGGAATGACTGTGCAATGTTTGCTCTCAGGTGATGAGATCACAATGAAGCAGAGAAGAGCTTTTTCCTCGAATCTTTAACAAACATTCATTCATTCTTTTTTTGTGTGTGTGTGTGTGTGTGTGTGTGTTCAACTCCAGGAAACAGACATCAAAATAACAAACGCACACCCACCAGGAAGAGGCCCCTGCTCGTAAAGGTGACTTGTAAGAAATGTGACAGACTTTTTATTTGATCGCTCGTTTGATTTTATGATAATGACTAATGGCTCCGGGCCCATTAGCAATAGCACGTCTTTGCAATAACAGCTGCCTAACTGACTCGGTTATTTAGTAACCCAAACACAAATACTGCTGTATCATATCAGCAAAGTCATTTATTGGGCGTTTGGTTGTGAGTGCCTAGAGGAAGGAACAGGTACACAATCAAAAGCAGTTTTATTCCCCTGCCTGGAACCCATGAACCACGTGTCAAAGATTTAGTGGGTGGCTGAATGAAATGTAATAAGCAACTGTAAGTTATCTTGGCCGGATGGGTGAAGCTGCTGCTGAGGCTGGGGAGGGATACACGTGAGCGGGGAAGCTGAGAAGCTGTGTGTGCAGGCAGGTCATAAAATGACACAATGTTGACTGTCCCTCCACTCCCGCCTACATTTATTCCAACACCAGTGAGCGCAGATGATATTTTGAACCTCTTTCGCCGAGTACCCGAGGACAGAAATCCGTACTGCTGCATTGTTTGACGTTAAAACAAACAGTGTTACGTTGCGGGCAGCTTGGATCTGGGTGTGTGTACACTGGCTTGGTGATTTCTGTGTCGGTGTCAATTAATTACACTTTTAATAACTACTGACTTTTTTGTTTTGGTACGTCTACATGGTCAGTAAATGGAAAAAAAAGGATTAGGCTTGTTTTTCACGCTTGGGATGTCATTATAATAAATGGCTGCAACTTGTTTAAGAAAGGTCGGGTGTAGACAATAATTCATATGGAGGTCTGCAACATCCGAGTGCATCTTTTTAAATAAAACAGATTAACTTACTGAGACTTCCTGACTGTAAAAACAAAACAGAAAAAAACTAGTACGAGGTTTGACTGTCGTTTTTTTTTTTAATTTCGGGTAAATTAATCAATTCTAAGAGAAAGCAGAAGTAAAACTGAGACTCTAAATGAGCCAGACGGAAACTTAAGGTTTTTGAGGGTTAATTAGTCCAATACTTGGCCAAATACCTGCAAATTTTAAGACCCATCAGCCTCAGCTATACTTTGTGTTTAGTGCTAATAAGTTAACATTAGCATGCTAACAGACCGAACTAAGAGGGTCGACCCAGTTACCATTTTACCTGCTAAGCACCGGCATGTCAGTGTGTTAGCATTTAGCGCCCCTGTGCCTCCTTGTGAACACAGCCACGTCGAGCGGCTAGCTGTAGGTTCAGTGTTGCCCGATCTTGCGAGAGAAACAAGCAAGCGGGCCTATGAAAACAAGCCCAAAACAAGCGACTTCTCTGGTCTGGAAAAAAAAAGAGATCAATACACTTTGCACACACACATAGATTTCACCTTGAATCCAGAAATGTATTGCATTGTATCATTATATTTATTATTGTTTTTATATGTTATGATCTTTTTTTGTTTTAGTTCCAGGTCTTCAAAACAATATGACATACAATACAATGGGAAAAGGATCGAGGAAGAACAAGCCCAAAAAACCCGCGACCCGCGACTAGCAATATTTATAAGCGACTTTACAGAAAAACAAGCCCAAAGTCGCTTATAATAAGCAGACTTGGCAACTGTGCGTAGGTTCTGTTTATAACAGGGGCGGTGGGTAGAGCATGTCAAGCAGTGTCCTTGAGATACTAAACCCTACTTTGCTCCCAGTGGCTGTTCCGTCAGTGTGAATGGCTGAGCGTATAATTATTGCGGGGCACTCAGGTTAGGAGGAGCTGCATCGCTCCTGAAGAGCGGGTCATCACCTTTGGCAGCCTCTGGTAATGTAAATGCGAGACGTTAAGAAACATATAACAAATGCGTTTGCCCTCAGGTCAGGGCTGTAGCTGGAGAGAAGCTAAACTCATAAGGATGCATCTTGTGAGCAAGGGTCATGAGAAGCAGACTAACCGCTTTCTAACATCTGTATAAAAAGGTGGCACATTTACTAGATTATAGAAGATTTCCTATAAGGGGCAGAAAATGTTAAGTCAAAGTCAAAATGTTCATCGTCTCGGGAACGTGATGTAAATGTCCTCAGCGAATTATCATGACAGTTTCTTATTTTTTCTGTAGAAGTGTAAGGTGATGCGGCACGAAAAGAATGGTTCACAAAAAAAAAATTCTCATCCATCCTGACAAAAGTTTGACTGACCAATCACTCTTGTAGGTGGGAAATGCCCTCTGGCAGAATTTGGTCATGAGGGTAACACTAGTCTAAAACTTGACATGGTATCGTATTGCGAAAAACTATAGAATTTGACAGGTGGTGTGAGCCTAAAGAGAGAGAGGTGAATGACACGAGGTCCCCAGCTGGAGGTGAAATAAGGACATGCTGTATGTGGTGGGGGTCTTTAACCTCTTGGTCACCGTGAAGCCTTAAACTTGCCCTTTTCATTTACTGGGGAGGGGACTTGGAACAGTAAAATCATCACTGTAGTATTTTGTGTCTTTAGGCACTGAATCTTGTTTGAATTTGTTGCAGATTTTAAATGAGAATTAACTGAGAAGAATAAGTCAAATGTATTATTGCGTTATTGTTTCGGATATTAAGTTTCAGTATACTTTCCAGTAAATGATATATAGTCAGCATCTCATTATTACCTAAATTACCTAATTGTTCACGTGTGCCTTTACTGATTATATATAGGATGTGTAAATGTACATCCTAATGTGCCACGCCATGAAAACATAACATAATGAAAAATATTGGCATGGCGGCCATTTTCTTCGGACATAGCACTCAGGGTGTGAAGCTCTATTGTCGTACTGTTGTGTTCCAAGTTGTATAAATGTCAGGAATCTGACAAACTGTTTCCATTTCGCCGCTTCTGTCAGAACAATGAAAGGAGAAATCTGGAAGGACATCGGGCAGTATTTCAACATAAAACAACATATTTGATGGCCCCTTCGCTAATGTTAGTCAACAGCTAACGTTAGCACCCGACCGCTTCCTGGCTAACATTCGCTTTTGATTGTGTTACACCGTGCGAAAACATTAAATTAATGCAAGAATATCGATGCACATCATGAAAAACCGTATTTAAGCCTGTAAATGAAACACACTGGATGCAATCAAACAGTGATGTTAGCTAGGAAGTGGTTGCATGCTAACAGTAGCTAATAGGTTATCACATGTTGTTGTATGGCCGGTGTCCCTCCAGATTTTCTTTGTCCATCCTTGCTGCTGAAATAACAATCTGTCAGCCTCCCTTCATTTATATGACTTACAACCTTGAGCAAATTGGGGAAAAACATTATCCCAGCCATGTGCGTCCCACCCTGAGCCCGGACGCGAGAGGACAATGGCTGCTGTGTGTGAGCATCCATAATAGGTTTAGAAATTGGTACACAGTGATAATGTATGGAACACTAAAGCTAGCTGTGTTGTCCTACAGTAGCTAGTTAGTTAGCTTATATATGGTTTCTGGGACGGTGATGAGGACCCCAGACACCTCAGGGTCCTTTTTCCAATGTGAAAACCCCTGGCAGCGAGTGTTAATGCAAATTATTAAATTGTTGGAATGGATTCCTGGGGCAAGCATGCCTACACTTCCCACCCTGTGTCCTCTCTTCAAGGTCACTGTGAAATAATAAATGCATAAATAAATAGCTCACATCCAATAAAGACAAAAGGTAATATGGGGAGGGCTGGAATGCATGTTAGCGAAAACATGTGTAATCTCTTATTTGCATGTTATATTTGAGCCTCTTCACGTGAGATGTACTCTGTAATAAATCTGAATGCTGGTCAATTGTACTACAAACACGTCAGATAGCCTTCTTGTAGTCAACAGGAGACAGAGGTCATGTCTGGGCCTGACAGTTAAGGCTCAAAAGGACTTCAAAACAAAGCAGGTAAACACAAGGAAAATTGATTTACAATCTTATGAGGACCTATTTTACAATTTACTGTAACCCAGACTGGGTCATCAACTTATCTTTATGGCTTTACCGCAAAGCAGTCACGTTCCTCTAATCATCTTTGGCCCCGTGGCCCTGACTGTGGAAACTCTCTGTGTCATGTATGGAGGAAGAGGGAAGTAAATGCCCCTGTTATTCCAAGTGCTTCTTATCACAGCCACATTATCATTAAGGGGTGCGATAAAACATTTACCCATGTGCATGTTTTTTGGAGAAAGCCAAATGCATCCAGAGTTAAGTCGTGTAGCGTGACCTCAAATAACTCATGTTTCCAAGAGGTTATCACAGTTCCAAGAGTAGCTTTCGATGGCAAATATCAGGTGAGGGCAGTATTCCTGCTTATTTCTCATTCTCAAATCTTATTTTAGAAGACTCAACACAATGACCTTCACCAACAACAAGTGGCTTTTATGGTTTTATTCAAGCTGGCACTGTTTTATGCGTAAGAGGCAAGTGACTCTCGGAAAATGACGGCCTGTTGTAAAAAAACACCAGTCACAGTCTCACACACACACACACACACACACACACCCTCTCACGAATTCACGCGACGGGGAAAATTGTTCCATAACAGACACGTGAAAACTGTTTAAGGACAGGTTCACATTTTTTCAAGTCTGTCCTGACCAATACTTACTTAACAAATGCACACCGATACAGTTACCGGTCATCTCGATCTGTTCTTCTGTTGACAGAGGCTGCGAGGGAATCCTTCCTTAACACGATTCCAGTGGAAGAGATACCCTCCGTCCTCAGTCAGTGTGAAATACATAAGGCTTCGACAGGCTCATTCTTCTTCCACTGCGTCTCTTTATGTAAACACTGCCCAGGGAAACACAGACAAAGTGGATATGAATAGGAAATAAACTGAAAAATATCCACTTGATTTTGTTTTGTCAGACTGGTAAAGCCTCGTATCGGCTTTCAGTAAAGTTCAGAATGGATTTTTTTTGCAGTGAACCAAGTCAGTTTGGAGAGAAGGAACGATTACAGAGACCATTACCTACTCCAATGTAAATATGGGCATGTGAGTACTGTCTTGAGAAAGATGTGGAAAATGTGAACTTATGTGAACAAGTAGACATGGAGATTAATGTTGAAAGAGATTATTACTCCCGGGGCTGAAAACTGGGCTTAAGTGGGGAACCACCACTGGGCCTCATCCCCTCGGGGGCCCCTGATGGCCTCTAACGGCCCCTGACGGCCCCTGACGGCCCCTGATGGCCCCTGACGGCCCCTGACGGCCCCAGGTTTAGAGGGTTGTTAGATTGTGGTCATTTGAATCATTTCTAAATGGTGTGAGATATGCAACAGTAAAGCTCATTATAAAGTGATATGATGAGGCCTCAAAGGATAGATTCAAACAAAAACGAAAAGCAGTCATTATCTTCTCACCCTCATGCAGATGGGAGGTCGGGTTTCAACGCTGAAAATAACATACTTGGGGAGACTTGGGATTATATACCGGATGAGCTGTATGGAGCCATTTTATCCAACAAGTCCCCTTCTACTTCCGCTGTTTAGGAGAATGCTCCGACAAAATATTATGTGGATTAGAAAACTTCCCCTTACGTTCAATCCACATGAGGATGAGTGGGTAATTTTCATCTGCGGTTGAACTTTTCATTTCAGGTGGCCCTTTTCTTTTTTTACCTAATGTTAAAACCCGGTCTTAAAATCTTGGTTGGATACCTTTATTATATTCATTGATATTGTGTTCCCAGAAAACACACAGTCGTACAGTACATCCGTGCACTGTGCCCCGATGAGTAAAACCACAGGGTACACAGTGCAAAGACAGTGGGAGGAATGTGTTAGAGGTCAATATAGGAAAAACAAAACAGTAATTCAGCCCTTCAGCCTCTATCAGAAGGATCGGCAGCAGCAGTAATGATCCCATTTTTTTTATTTTTAAAGTTTGTGTATAAGGCACTTGTTTTGTTTTCATTGGTTTCATTCTACATCCTGTGATTTTGTTGCTGCACCAAACAGAGTTGCACTTTTTTTCAAGAGCAGATGCACAAAAAGGCAATAAAACAAAATGATATAATGAGCGAAAGACTGAACACAAAACTGGAGGACCTAAACAAAAAGTAAGATCAAACAGGTTTGTACACACTCTTATTCTTCTCACTTTGACAATCTTGCCTGAAACTCTTTAACTTCCGCCAATCAATACTAACTCAAAATCACAAGTTCTGTTCTTCGTCTCCTTCCTGTAACATCACGTTCCTCTGAACTGTATGGCGCCTCTTCGGCTGCTATACCTCCGGGCACTCGAGGTTGAGTTTTTCCTTATTCGAGAATATGTTGTTCAGCTTGTAAAGCCCTCTGCACTGACTGTGTGTCTGGCTGACCTTAAACCTGCACTGAGATCCAGCCATCAGGCCCTGGTCAGCACAGCCCACAGTGAGTGACCTGCTGATATGCTGTGCTGTGCTGTTCTGTACTGTATGTGGGCGTCTGCTCATGCGGAGCTCTGCTGTGAATTCCAGCTGTGCTGCTCAGGGAGAACTGCTGTCAGTGGGTCCGAGATACCCAGCACGACTGTGCTCTGAGTGAACAAGGTTTTCCTTCTTATTTGCTGCGTTGTTATTAATTATTGGAATTCTGCTTCAGTTGATGCACATTTGATCATATTTCTGTGTTAGTTATTATTGTGCCTTATTGTACTCATGATTGATTACTTTATTCTTTATTCTATCTGTTTGTATGACTACACAAAAGAAACCTCAATTCAGTTCAATGGACAGAGAACGGACCAATGAATTGTATTTTCCTCTCAAGAACTCTTTTACTCTGAGACTCCGCTGTCCTTGTACCAGGGTCCACTAGAACAGTTGTTCAAAATCCATTTCAGAAGGCTTTGAGGACTTTCACCACAGCTGCTGACAGGCCTGGCAGCAACACTGTGGCTCGCCAGCAAGTGATAAAGCAATGTTTGATTCAGGAATGTAACCCATACAAATATTCTACTCCCGTGAACTTCTATCAGTATACTGCCATGTGACTTTTAATAAAATGGGAACATTATCTAGTGTGCAGGCTCTTTTTTCTGTTGTTGATATGTATTTTTGTCCATTAGCTAGTATTTCTCATGTTTGGATGGTCATGCTTTTGTAAATGTTGTGCATGACTCAGGAAAGTAGTTCCATGAATGGAAGTGGAAGAATTACTCAGATCCTTGAGTAAAGGGGCCAATATAACAAAAGCCTATAAAAAAATACTTAGTTAACAGTAAAAGTTGGTTACCTTGGACAACTTTGAATAAGCATCACAAATGCCAGACTAAAACATTTTTGAAGGTGTAGCACGGAGTAAGTACGTGAACATTACATGAGCACCAAAGAACAAATCTCTCACACACTTTTTCTTCTTACTTTTAGAATACACTGCATCTGTGCCTTACATAATGTTGCAGGCAGCATGCATACACTTGGGACATGCTACATCTTCATGAGAGTGGGCCTCGAACTTTGACCTTGTGGTGACACATGCTACATATAACTTACGCTGTGCAGAGGATTGTTGGTCAGAATAGCCAGAACAGCACGCTTGGTTTGCATACTAAAAAGAATGCAACCAGGTGTTTAAAGAACATCCTAGTATTCTTGGCATGCTGCATTTCACATACCTTGTACCGGCACATACTAAATCTTTATCTGGCATACTAAACAGTGTGGTAGTATGGGTATTGGAATGCAGGGAAAGTTGTCATGCAGAAGCTCAGTGTAGGAGGAAGTATTCAAATGCTTTACTTAAGTAAAAAAAAATCCCCAAATATTCTTTATGTTTTAAAAGTAAAAGTACTCACTGTGGAATAAAGTTTCCCCCTGCAGTTGTGTACTGTATCTGATGTTTTTAATTTAATATCGCTGCTGTGTTAATGGGTGTGTCACATTTTACTGCTGTGGATGATTATGATTGTGCTGATTTTTATCTACTTAATACACTGTTTGGTACTTCCTGAGTCAAATGACTGGGTCGTTGTCAGGCGTCAGGAGAGTTTGATGACGAGCTGATCATTTCAATCAGGTGCGTTGGAGCGAGGAAATGTTTTCAACATGCACGGCAACTGAAAAACACTCGTTTACAGCACTGTCTTATTTTCTTCTTAGTCCATAGAAAACTAAAGCTGTCAGACAAATAGCGGAGTAAAAAGTACAATATCTGCCTCTGAGTTGTAGTGAAGTATAAAGTATAAAGTAGCATGAAATGGAATTACTCAAGTACGTCGTGTTTGTACAGAACTTATTAAAAAAGAATTAAAAAAAGGTACTTAGTTCATTTCCACCACTGCGGGACATCAGTGTTGAAACTGTAGTCCAGCTCTGTTTTTTTTTTTTTTAATTCTGTAGAATTTATTGTAAAAATAATTCACGCAACCTGTTTGTTGATTTATTAGCCTTGAATTGAGTTGCTATGAGTCCATCGGCAGGACGTGTGTAATTTATCAAATCTCTCCTAATGGTGGGCTCCGCTCATTTATCAAGGCGAGTGAAATGAAACAGTTAGTCTCTTAAGAGTACATCTTTGGCAGACAGGAAATGTGTGTACATTTGCATCAGTGACAGCATGGTGATGTTCTACATTTGTACTACTGCCCACAAATCCTGTGAAAGACCAAAACCAACACTGCATTTCTCAGTATTTCCCTGTCCGTCTGTAGCTCTCAGCAAAAAACAGCCCGTTGGCTCCTGGTGAAGATTTGAACATAGGGCAATATTTTCCTGAAACAGCTGGAAATGGTTGAATCTGAAGCAACATTACACATACGGAAGCAAATGGTGTGAATATTGAGGACTATTTTTAGTGGTGGAAGTATCCTTTAAGCTGAGCCTGACAAACCACAGCTCACAACATTAATGTGTGATTCAGTGCAGTGCACCCCGAGTTCACACTGTAAACTGATTTTGCTGTAGTGTTGAACACGTAAAGTCAAACTTTGTAATTAAAGGTTAAATAATCATTTTCCTCCCTCTGACAGTTGAACTTTTGACTAACATCCATTTAATACAGTCAGTATTTCTGTTGTACTGAGGCATAATGGTGGGTAAAAAACACCATATTGTATCTGAGATGTTGATGCGTCAGAACAGTAAAGTAATTGCTGTGCAGGGGACTGAAAATTCAACTCTGCTGGTCCTTTTCTGTCAGTGGAAGCATGTGGAGATAGTGCCCCCATGTGGTCATGGTGGGGACATACCTGTATGACTTTGCCTTGTTGCTCTTCTATGCTATAAAATGACACTTCATAAAAATAAAAACTGGGCTTGCTGGTGTGTACCATTACAACACGCCCCACCAATCAAAGAGCTCCAGCTGGCCATGCTCAGAGTTGGGATCTACATAGAGGAAGTGGGAGCTGTGAAGCCGGAGAGGCACAGAGCACGGCAACACAAGTGTGTTTTAAAAGAAGAACCTGTTCTGCCAGGATCCTCCCTGCTCTGTCATGGTGAGTCAACACAGCAGCCCTCTGGAGGGCGGACTCCTCTGCACAGATACCATTTTCATGCAAATTTTATTAATGTATTTTTGTGTTTGTTTTGTTTCAGACCCCAAGCAGACACAGTGAGTGAGGTGAGACATCATGGGTACATGTTAAAGATCTCTTTGCATAATAATTTGCAATGCAGTGACTTTAATGCATCTGACCCGAAGGTATTAAAAAGTAATGTGGGAAAGGATGATGGCAAACTTAGCAGAAACCCAGCAAGTGTCATTGCAGATGACTAAAAAAAGAGCAAAATAACAATACAAGTATATATTTGTATTGTTATTACAGTATATATTGTGCATTTCCCTTATAGAACACACTGCAGCTCTCACTGCAAAACTGAATTAATGCTGAAAATACAATAAGGATGTTCTTCTGACCGTTAGATCAAACCACTGTCTGATCATCAAAACACATACAGACTAAAGTAACTGTAAAAATGACAGTGAGATCAAATATACATGCTGAAGGAGCCGAGACAATCCTGATTAAAATTTGGTTTGATTAAAACAAGGCAAATTTTTTCAGACGTTATACATGTGAGCAGGCTTGTATTTCTATAAATAGGCATAAAAACACACACAGCAGTTGGTGTGATGATGAATCCACAGTCCTGCTTCTCTGCAACATTGCTGAACTGAACTACGCAACTGAAGTAGATGGGCACTTCAAAAAATCAACAGCGATCAAGCCATCAAACGAGCCATTAAATGGCTCTAAAAAGCTCATCTGGCAAAATTCAGGTCTCTGGAAGCCACAGATCCCAAATTGATTTGAACTTATTTACACCCTTTTGAAGCTGAAATCTTCACTGAAGCTGCTGAGCTGAAAGCATTAGCGCACACCCCGTCTGAAGTGGGTGCATAAGCCTGAGCGCACGTTGAGGGTGTAAATAACGCCTTTTCAAATCTATTTGGGATCTCGGGGCTTCCAGAGACTCGGCTTGCGCTGGATCAGCTGTATAGAGTCATTTCATCCTTTTTTACACATTAGAACAAGTCCCCATCGACTTCAGTTGTTTAAGAGAATGCTGCAACACCGTTTTGTTTCGAATCTCCAGAAATATTTTGTGGACTATAACACTTCTTTCGACTTTCGATTAGCATGATGGTGAGTGGATGACTACATTTTCATTTTGGGGTGAACTTTTCCTTTAACAACCACTACGAATGGGAAGAGAGCATTTCAGTGTTCATATGGGCAACTATATCCTTTCCTATCTCATCCTCTGTCCTGAAACAGAAATGATCATAATCATTGTCCAGACCCTGTCAGACAACATATTGACTATACTATAAAACACTATGCACTATTAAATAATATAGGATACAGTTATATGGCACCCAATACAAATGCTTCATCAAAAGTGCTATTATAATTATGCAAGATTACTGTACAGCCAAGTTTCAAGGCATTTTCGTTATAAAATGTCATAGACACACGTTAAATGCTGTCCTTGGGAACCCATTTAATTAAAAAGTATGTTGGACACATGTCTTAATACAAAAATACTGTACACTGGTTCTCAACATTGTGCAAAATGTAAAAAATAATATTTACAAGTCCAGTTTACAAGGAGAAAGTAAAGGACAGGAGTAAACACAGACAAAATGTAAATACTCTATTTGATTGATGAGGTTTAACCTGGAGTCTAAACACACTGAAATGTTCTGATCAGAGTTAACAAACCTCTACTTAATTGGAAATTCAAACAAATAAACACTAAACAAAGGGTTTGTGCTGAAGGGAATGGAACATGGATAACTGTATTATACATTAGGATTCATAAACATGAATACACTTTTCTTTCTGTTAAGTTTCAAAATCAAAGAGAAAGCGGTTCCAACCACACATGTTCAGGTTGATAACTGAGGTTACGAAGCTGGAATCCTTTTTGTGCCTCATCCTCAAGGCTTCAGGAAACAAGAATAGAACAGAATTATAACAACCGTTTCCAGTTTTCGTCCAATAAGAAGTGCGCGGCTCTCAGATATGCATACATACTGCAGCCGTGAGATGAGCCTGGTCCTCTCATATCCAAACTCTTCACCGTCCCATTCACATCAACACTCTCATCCACATTCATTTCCTCAGATGGGCCAACAGCAGCAGCAAGTGTTTTCAACCACAAAGTCTTTCATTTTAAAGTCTTGGTCTCTTTTCACTTAATTTGTAGGAGCTTCATCTTGCTTCCTGAAAAAAAAAAGAAAAGGGAAAAACCATTAGAAAATGTAGAAAATGAACCTTTGAAAGTGAACATTGGATGACAGAGTAACTCTTACCCAGTCCTTTAAGAAACTTGTTCACACCACTCGGCTCCGGCTCAGGATATGAATCCATATACTCGAGCACTCGGGCCTCAAAGAGACCTGGGAGAAAGTTGGAAATGTTGAATTATCGTGACAGAATATGTGCAGTTAGCGTCAGCGTAAAATCTTCCTTTGAGAGTTTTCACTGTCTTTATATGCAACATGGTTCATTTTTCTGGTATTTTAATGCAGACAATTATCTTATTCCTGTTTTTCAAATGCTCTGCTTTTAGGTCAGTGCGTGATGTGACTCATTTAATTCGGGTCATATGTCTGGTGTAATATGATTGAATTACACAGTAGCATTTATCCGTTTAACTAATTATTATGCGGAGACATCTGGTTGTTTGATATTTAATGTGTTCTTCACAAACATCAAATGTGCATCCACGCTACTCTTCAAACTTCAAAAGAGCACTGATTTCACACGCACACCGACTGTAAATCAGGATGGACACTTAGATTTTTTTTTTGAGATTGTTAATTTTATTATTAGCAAAGATTGAGATTCCTCTTTTGCTTTTGTTGTATGCATAAACTTTATTTGCAAATATCTGTCTGTCTGTCTGTCTGTCTGTCTGTCTGAACCAGAAAATGTTCACATTTAAGAAGCTGGAATCTGAATTTTGATATTTATTTTCTTAAAACGTGTTATTGATTATCAAAGTTGTTGGCAATTCATTTCACAGTTGACAACTAATGGATTAATCACTGCGGCTCTTGTTCCTATTAGATGATGTAATTAGTGGTTTCCCAAAGTCATGAAAAACAAACATCATCACCATTACCTCTTCCTCCTCCCTTGCGCAGCTCTTTGTCCTGAATGAAGCCAGCAAACATCTGAGTGTCCATGAACAGCTGCAGGAACTGGCGGACTCCACGGGAGGGGTGAGACTTGCGGAAGCTGTCGCGCTGGAGCTCCCTGCTCCCGTTGGAGGACTCGACCATGTGGAAAGGATAGTGGCCCACCAGCTCCACAAAGAACCGCACGAAACCCTCCGACACCAGAGAGCTCAGGTCAGCCTGCTGACCTGGACAAGTCAAGATTTGAATTAGGACAAACTAGTCAATAACTCTGTTGTTGTCAAAAAAACAGGTGAAATCTACTGTCGATTGACTAGAACAGATATATTTGCTTTCAAATGTTAAAGGCTTTCGCTTAGATAACTGATGTAATATTGAATTGTCTTTATTGATTGCTGTACTACACAGAACAAACACCACATCAGTAGAATCACAATCTCGCTATTTTCCCATGAACTAGAAGAACAAAAGATAACTTGAGCTTGTGATGATATAACAACTCAAACGGCTTTATAATCAGCAACACAGGGCGCTGAAATACCTGACTGTCATACAGCATCTTGTTTGGCACATATGGTGTCTGTTATACCAACCTTCACATCTGTCTCCATTCTCCTGCCTCAGAATATCTTCCCTCTCCTCCAGGATCTGCTGCAGAGCCGCCTGCAGTTTACTGGGCAGGATGCAGTCTTCATCACCCAGCTGTCGCACATCACAGGAAAGGTCAACAGCGGTCACATGATGTAATTTTCAACATACATCGAAACTATTTGGCACAGTGTCACTAGAGGCGGTCTGTCAGCCTGACTACAGAGCCAGAAGAACAGAGAAAATGTGTCATCTGTCTGAAAAGCATACCTACAGACCACAGCGTGTATGTCAAAGGTTCTTCAGCCCTTCATTCAAACCTTTTTAGGATACAAGCTGAGAAGGAAAGCTACAATATTGAAATGAGAACCTTGTACAACTGACAGCTAACGTTGAAGTGGCAAGTCAGCCACTCTTCACCACATTAGCTTGTATTAGTAAATGGGGAAAGAGACTGTGCCTGAAGATTAAGCTCACTAAATGAAATGTGGAATTGAGACAAACAATAAAAAAAACAAAAACAAGTCTATATTGAATTGAATAGACTGAGTGTTTACTCATGGGTGTAACAAAACATCTCTGTCACCCTCAAAACATTCCACATGCCAGCGAGGGACAAGTGTAGGCAAAGCCATCCTTCCCACTGGGACCACACCTATCATTCCCTCTACACACTGCTATGTACACACCTGAATGACAAACTTGTCTGCACACAGATCCACTATGAGCACCTGGAAAGACAGGGAGAGGAAAGAATGACAGTTACAGAGGGCTAGATTTCACAACAACAGATACAAAGAGGAGAGGTGAGTCTCTTCTGGGTGTTTCTCTAAACACACACACACACACACGCACGCACACTGGAAGCTACTCTGTATTGTACTGATTCTGGATTCATAACATGCAGTGAATAAACAGACAGAAGATCACACAAAACAACTGCACAAGCATTACGACTTCAAATTGGGCAACGATTTCCAAACAGAACGGTGTCTGACCTCCTCGATGGGCAGCTCCAGCACCTCTGGCAGACAGGGGGTCAGCACTCCGATGAGAAATGGGGTCGGGGAGCAGCTGATGTCCAGCATGCTGGCTGGTAGCACAGGCACGAAGGTATGCTGCCAGGTGAAGGGGTAGAGCAGCGCCAGCACTGCATGGCTACACCGAGACAACACACTGCAATGGAGAGAGAGACAGATCACATGACACAAGATTTCAATCACAGCATGATCAGAATTATTTTCAAAGTGACTTTAAGACTTTTCAGCAAACAGTACTTGTATCAAAGAATTCTCTCAAGACGCAGCTGATCTATGCTATTATTCAGTGTGGAGTATTTAATACTAATATTACTGATGACACCCCTCCCTTTACAGTCAGTTGCTTACATGCTGTGAAATACCTCCTCCACTTCCTCGTGATTGGTCAGTTTCTGGGACTAAATTCTTCTCATCTTGGGGAAACACTTTGCCTAGCTCAGCACTCTTTCCAAAGCAGACTCATTTTGTAACCACTCCCTATTATCTTTTGGATTTAAAAACTGACGAGTCATTCATCATTTTTCTCAGGCACGTTGTGTGTCTTCGAGTTCCGAACTGCTCCTCAGCAAAAAGCCAAGTCTAAATCCTGATTATTTTTAAGAACTTTAAACCAATTTCTCATTTACATTTCCTCCACAAACTCCTTGAACATTTTATATCCAATCATCTGCTGGTTAATTATATTTCTAATAACCTTTTTAGTTGGTTTTAAACTACTTTGTAACACAGAAACTGCCTTGTCATGCTGCTAACACCATCCGAAACTTTTAATTCTCAATTTAAGGACAGCGTTTGACATTAGTGATCATTCCATTTACTTGATCACCTTATAAATTATGCAGCTGGCACACACTGTTATAGCTTTAGACCCTACAAACAAAAACACAGTTATTGCTTAATAAGAGGTGGTTATCAGTATCAGCCAGTAATATTCGGATATGTGGCAGTTATTTTACATAATTCAAGTCTGATATATATTTTTAGTTTGTGATTTTTCATTTAGTCTTTATAGTCATCTAATTACTGCTCAACATGTGTGTTATCCGTTATTTACAGTTGCTCTCAGATGCCTTATTTGATAACTGCTGTGGTCCTGCAGAGCCAACTGAGACACTGCAAATGATATTGAGCTATACAAATAAACCTGACAAGACTCGGCACTGGGACCCTGCCATAGCTTAGCATTGAAGCCAAGGTACACACAGATAACTGACACTGGCCCCGTGATGTAATCAACCCCAGCTGGCAGACACCAAGAGGGAGTCGAATCGCTAGAATTACCCATCTCAGTATTTTTGAATTGCTGCTGTATCAACTTTATACCGATGGTTAAGTGGCCTTGAGGTGTTTGGTGTTCCCTCAGCAGTACCTGAGTTTGTCCGCGACAAAGATGACCCTCCTCTCAAGCAGAATGGAAGCAAACACCTGCAGAAGTTTACCGACACTGAGACACTGCAGCAAACTGTCAAAGTCCACGTGCTCCAGCCGGGAGTCCACTGGTCGACACAAAGTCAGTACCTTAAAAAGCAACAAGAGCACATGGAGTCAGGTTATGTGTAAATACAGTGTTAAAACTTGTCAACATTCGTTCTTCCACAACGATTGTGCGGTGAATACCTGGAGCCTGTATGTTAAAGCAGGGATAGACTCTTAAATACATCCATATAAATGCTACGAATATTGCTGGTAAAATAAAAGTTAAATACAGAAATAAAAAGAGATAACAGACTGATGGAGGATGGAGTTACGTTATTGTAGAAACACAGGTTGGATTTTGGGAGCCATCTAACAGCTGAAATGGTAGAAAGTGCAGCAGTTCCTCTTAGTTTGCATGAAAAACACTGTTACTTCACTCTTTTTGAATTTAAACAGTAATGACTGAACTGATCATTGTTGCCTGTTGGAATATATTTAGCTGTCCCAACATGAACCCTTTAAAGCTGAAATAGCTTCTCCTTTTGTTTATACTGATAACCTCCCATTCTGAGTCATTCCCAGCCTGCAGAAAGGAGTGGTTAGAGGAACAAAAACTACTAATTAACATTTCCTCTTCTGGTTTCAGGGTTACCTCATTCCCAGAGCCAGGGAGGAAACTCTTCACAGTGACTGTGCGTCCAGGGGCTGGAAATGGGGCCTCCATCACGCTACGCATAAAGGGGTAAACCAGCGCTGGGGAAATTTCCCTGCGTCTCTCCACCTCCTCCAAAATCTGCAGCGACAGAGCCAGACGAATCACTGTGTGTCCTGAAGGAACTAGTGTTGATTAAACAATTCACCAGAGGCAAGATACAGCGCAGCACGTAAATTATTTTTTCCTCCTCGCCACATTCACGCTTACTGTTTGTAAATTTCAACTGAAAAAAATGGGTGGGACACAGCTGCATGCATACATTTTCTTTTTTGAAAAACACACCCAGGGATTGCTCAGGATTATCTTCCAGTGTAGCCTCATTCCATCCTAATGCATACAAGGAGTTTGAAGGGAGCAGCTTTGACACACTTCAAGGGGATTAACACTGAACTTTAGCAAATCCAGCTTCTTTCATCTCCCCACAAAAGGCTCCTATCGGCAGAAACAACGGAGCAGACGCATTGTATAGTTGCCTTACCTTTGCAAACAGGTTGAAACAGCCCAGTTTGCTGACAATACAGTGCACCTCAGGAAGCCTCTTCCCCTTTCCACTGGGCTAAAAGACACATACACACTCATGTCATAAATGTCAAATATGAACATTCAAGAATATAGGGCTACATCATTAAGAGTATATGTATTGATCCGTACAAGAAAAAATCGAATCAAGAATCTAAAGTCTAAACTCCAGACATGTTAATGATAGCAACGGTGAGCTTATCTACCAACAAAACATAAAGGTCTCGTGGTTAGGTCCAATGGAACAGCCTACACTAAAGATATAAACTCAACAGAACAGAGTTAAAGAGTGCATAACAAGATAACCACAGTGTGTTTACAATAATAAACACAAATGAAAAAGAAAAGGCAGATATACCACATAATTTCTGTGTCTTACAGAGATCTCACAGCAGCTCTCCTTGAGAGGCAAAGGAAAGGGGGAAATTATGACATTCTTCTTGCACTCTGTCATTGATTCGGACGTGGTTTATGGTCTGTGATTCACATGTACTGATTCACATCCCCTCAGAGATGTTGAGTAAGCACATGGCCTGCTCCCATGTCATCCTACACACAGTCGCAGAAACACATAATGTGCTTGAGTTAATGATTAACATCCACACTCACCAAGATTTTACGGCAGTAACAAAACCAGCGGCTGCCATCCTCTCCAGTCAGGACGAAGGAGAAGGTCTCACTGTAAACACGACATCAGAACACAGGAGATGATATTTACTTAATTTGACTTTTCTCTGCCTAAAAACAAGTAACCATAATTGTAAAATGTCCATAATTGCTTGTATAGAAACTGAAAAAAAGAAGTGTTTAGGGAATCATTTCATTATAACAACAAATCTATATAAACACTGCAGCACGACTGTTTAGTCTACAGAGATTTAAATGCAGAGCAGAAACTATGTAAATAGACAGGTACGTATGTCCTGTTTATTTGTACTACCACAGAAAAGTGTTTCAAAGACAGGCAGTTGCAACCCACATTACAACACTGAACCATGCCATTTCCCCTTAGCACTCAGAGATTAAATTAGATCAGTTGAAACTTTAATTATCAAGCACCCATTATTATGGGTTACGGCTGTTGATATAAATAGGAAAAGAAATGGGGAAATTAAACAGAACTGATAATTACGGTGCTAGAAAAGTAGATAATATAGTAATAAATACTGAAAAATACAAGAAAACATGGACAATATTTGTTAGAACATGAAAAGAAAAGAAAAAAACACACAAAGGAAATAAATGGAAGAGGAATAAAAATCACAGTGTCATGTTTCCATTATGTCATTTTCATAGCAACGGGGTGCAGTTACCTCTGTATACATCGCGCATGCAATTAGAATATTAGTGCAGTGCGTGTGCTGACCTTGGCATGTGTGCAGAGGGTTTCCAGTCCTGCGAGTCCGGGAAACAGAACTTGGGAATGACTTTCAGCTGATCCTCAGCCTCTCTGGAGAGCCGGGAGGACTTCTCAAACTGAAACAGAGAGACTCCAGTTACATCAACGGTTCTTCAAATGACTTCTGTGAAGTGGTTCCAGAGGGACCCAGGTGAAGTCAGTGATCATTTAATTGCATTATGTTCTAATTCAATTGGAAAAATATTCTGTATAATAAATGAAGAATGACTCATCGTGAGTATTTTTACATAACTAAATCAAATATAGGTGCCTGTGACAAAACCTTATTTTCTTTTAAATGCCAAGGTTTTACCATGACAGCATTTTAAAATCTCTATAATATTAAGAAAAACTCATATGAAACAACAAAAAGCAACAACTTGCGTACATGAAAACCTAATGTTACCTTTGGAAATTCCCCTTCAGTGGATTCTTCATCTTGTCAGATAAGAATCATCTTCCTTGAATTTTGCCAAACAAGATTATATTTTGGACACGAAATTGTCCTGCTCGCTATTCAGTTAAAGCACTATGACGAAAGCACATTAATGTTCTTTGAGTAGAAGAAGGGTGGGGTCATGTTAAAGGCTCCTTCTCACCATTTTGGGGAACTGCTGCGTGATTTCAGGGGTGTAGGTGTTTCCTGGGGAGCCTTTTCTCAGCGACACCACCACGAAGATCTGGAAGAGCTGCTGCTGCTGGTGCTGGATCAGGTCTCTCTCCAGGGTGCGGTAGCCTGGCCGCCGTTTCAGCGTAGACTGGATGTAAACTGATCTTCTGGAGCCTGCTGGACACCACACAGTGAGACTCTATGATAATGCTCGTCTTGGGACTTATCCCACCCAGCAAATCGGAGCAATATGACACATTTTCAATAGCAATGTGCTGTGTATTTGTGAAGTTAACTGATTACACAGTATCCAAATCAATGGTCATGAATAACTTAGAATCTGTATCTCAAGGCAGTGATAATATTAGAGTTCCCAAAGTTATAGTTTGAACAACTTTTCTAATTAGCCTGAGATTATGTTTCTTGGATGTGCCTTTGTTTTACTTTGTATTTAACTTTTCTGATGGGGCTCAAGAGGAACCACAGTTACCAAGCCTGACTTTAGGGATGACAACACTGGTCCAGACTGATCTATCATGACAAATACTGTATTAGAGCAATTTCTATAAAATCTGGTACCCATTGAGGTTCCCCAGAAGATGAAAACTTTGCTGATACCCTGACTTACTTTGGTTGATGACCAAATACCTGCTAAAAGTAATCCCATCTGTACTTGGTGTTCAGTGATTATTAGCAAATGTTAGCACACCTAACTAAGGATGGTGAACTTGTTATGTATTTCCAAGTCCACATCAGCAGTTATCATTTTCACTGCAAGAATTATAGCATGATTACTTTAGAATTAAGCTCAAAGCACCATGGTGCCCAAGTACAGCCTCACCAAGCTGCAAGCATGGCAGCAGACTCTTATGTTTTTTTTTTGTTTGTTTTTTCATTTGTCATCATGAATGCGCAGGAAAAAAACAGGAAACAGTAGAAAGCAGATTATATCTCTTGTCAGATTACATCCAGAAGACATTAAACCTGTTTTAAGTCTATACAATTCTGAATAAGACACAATGTAATATTGAGTTCATTCAGAAGTATATATCAGAGCAGAGACTGATAGACAGCTGTGATTTTTGCAGAGTCAACTGATGCCATATCAAATACTTAGAAGCTGTTAGTGTTTTTTTTTAATCCATGTGAAAGTGTTGCTTTAAACAATCATTTAGTCTTAAAAATGTAGAGGATAATGAAGAAAAACTCGTCAATTTCCCAGATCACAAGTCACCATCTTCTAACTTCTTATTTTGTCTGACCAACAGTCTAAAAACCCAACTGTATAATGTTATAAAACAAAGAAATTCAGCAGATCCTGTTATTCGAAAAATTAAATCCAGCAAGAACTTCAAGGAATTTTTGATAAATTGCTATGAATCAATTGTTTCAGCACTAGCCTTGATGTCTCCATCATCTACAATCAGGCGCATTATGGTCCAAATATGGTTGGAAGTCACTTGATCGTACAAAAATATGTCACAAGGCTGGCATTAACAGGCATCGAAGATTGATAATAACTTCCCTGTAGCTAATTAATTCTTCAGGGATGCTATGAAGTTTTTGTTAATTCATGCAGCCCTATGTTTACACTTGGAACTTTAACTGATAAAATAAGGATTTCTCACTCCTTACAAGAGTATGGACTTCAATACTTCAACAGACTCAATTTAAAGGGACATTACAGACATATTAACTCTATGGTGATACCTTTGGTGTTGTCCTCTGGGTCGCTCTCTGTCCCGCTGGTCTCCTCTGTTGATATGAATCAGACAAACGAGAGATTAGGGAGAAGCAGAGGAATGGAAAAGACTTGAGGAACCATAATCAGATGCAGACAGTCAGCCTTTGTTTCATAATCAGCAGCTTCGCTTACTGCAGCTGGCCTTGTGTGTACCATCAAAAGCTGGGTATTTCCACCAAGAGGCTCAGCTTAATCTTATTGAAGTGTTGGTGTGGGTGACATTTGGGCATCTGTGACAGTCTACAGTGTATGTGTGTGTGTGTGTGTGTGTGTGTGTGTGTGTGTGTGTGTGTGTGTGTGTGTGTGTATTACCTCGAACTGAGACTCCCTGGTTCTTTACTCTCTTTCTCCCTCGCTTGTCGTCAAAGATGGTCTCAATCTTGTTGACGTACTGCGCAGCAGAACACACACAGGTACTTGTCAACCCCATAATTTCACAGCCATTATAGAATCATGATTACAGGGAATCATGATATAACAACCACTAAGTACATAATTATATTATAGATTTTCATTCTACCCTTACATTCCTGCATTCTTCTGTTTAAGTCCTGAAGAAACACAGTTGAATATTTGATAGTGGAGTCAAGTCAACTGAGGCATTAATACACCAGAGATGGACTCAACAAAGAAACAAGCACATACAGGAAGTAGAAACTTATCTTTAAGAGGACACACTAAGCACTACCAGCTGAGGAGGTGAACTTGTAGGACAGTCTGAGGAAAGAAACTAAAACGCCCCAACTAAGATAATGGTACTGCTGTTAAGCAGTAAAATACATAATGAGATGTTATTATGATTTTGCCCATTTTCATGGTTTTTACATCTTTGTCAAAGATTTGATCTAACAGAGGTTAAGTGCAGCGAGTTAACTGAATGTTTTTATTTTATTATCAGCATTTAAGATACCTACTTTAACCTATTTGTTGTTTGAAAGTTACATAATCGAAAATAGACCGATCAACAACAAGGCATTGTCGACATACCAAAACTAGACGTGATTTGCATTTTGTCAAACCTGCCGGTAGCCACAGTGCTAGTGTCGTGTGGGTTTTTAAGCTATAATCCTGTCAGATAAATGTCTATATCACTGTACCTTATTGTCAAATTTCATCCCCAATGTCTCCTCTCCTTCCAAGGCCATGAGTCTTGTGTTCAAATGAACGTGTTCTGTCTAAATTCTCATGAAGCATTCATACATGTTGCTCTACCACTATCTGTTTCTGTCACCGTCCTCCCCTTCCTGCTCGACAAGTCCCCGCCCCTAGCTTTTCTTTCCAACGTGACATATGATTCATCAGTCAACAGAGTACATACCATTTTGTTGGTCTACCAGATGGCAATACAGAAAACACTTCAGTCATTGTGAAAACTAATGAGAAGATCCATTTACTATTTACCTGAGGCGTCCTATGTATTTTTTGAGTGCTTGCACGCCGGGGTGTAGCTGGCTTGGAAGTATCTGCAACAGTTGAGGATTTGGATGCTGTTATCGTTTGGAACCTCTTCCTCTCCACTTTGCCAGCATGGCCTTGCAGCGTTTGGGGTTTAGGTGGCAGCTTGAAGAAAGTAGTGTTGAATTATCACTTGGTATGAGATAGTTACATAGTATCGCACTACAATACTTCCTTCTTCATCTCTTAAAATCCCAGGTTAGGCAGGGATCATATAAGACAGCTGTACACAACTGATGAAAAGTACTTGTGGACTGTGAAAAGGAGACACATCTTCCAATACCTTTGGGCCTTGAGGCCTTCCAATAGGGAGGCACATGGGAGACAGCTTGACATCCTCATATGGGTTATCTCTAGTCACTTCACCTGAGGGAAGACAGAGTGACGGGACAGATAAGACTACCAAACCGATACTTCGTATAAAAGCAAATGAGTGAGGGAACACACCATCAGAAAGCTAAACATTTCCATATTATTTATATACGCTTTTCCTGAGTTTTGATGTTGTTTCTTAAAACATACATAATTCAAACTCCACAAAGAGTTTCTCAATCAAAACAATGAAAACATGGGATTGTTGTCTTTATTGTTAAATAACCGCATTTGCTACTGAAAATCTAACTGATCTAACTGATGTGACTCAGACAGAAATGTTCCTGGATGAAGGACGAAGTTTTAGTCACATTTAGTTGCATTTGGCAACTTCCTTCTTTACTCAATTACTGGCATATTGTCTGCCGTTTCTCTGGAAATTATAGCAACAGGTGACCAAATGACACATACTTGAACCCTGACTAAAATCATTGATTTCTCTGAGTTTGAACAATGTTGAAAATATTTATAATTATGTAAGCACACAAAATATAAAGTAGGTCTAGTCCTTTTTAGACAATTTAAACTGGAAATGTGACATATCTTTAAAGAGCAACTATACCAATTTTAACACATTAAACATTAAAACTGTGTTCACAAAAGGCTTTATACTACTTTTTCCACATATGCAGCAGTATTCCCCAAGACTTCACTGTCTTGGGGAATAATTGATTACATTTCAAGTGAGCAGTTGTAAACCAAGTAGTTGCATAAACGCTAATAATTTCCATTGCCACTTCAATGAATATGGACAGATAATTTTTTATAATCGATTAATCCGTCAATTATTTTCGATTTGTCTATAAAATAGTGAAAAAACATTGTGAATAATTTTGTTCATGCCATAAAAAAATATTCAGAAAGTCTTTTGAAGAGGCAGATATTACATTTATACATGACTGCTAATTGTAAATTTGACCAGAAGGCTAAACTAAATTAAACTGCATACTTTAGCACTTTCAATGCCTGCTACATGTAGTTTGCCACCTTGAGTATAACTCTCAACATGTCGCAATATTCCCCAAAATGTAAGATCTGTGGAAAACAAGGAGTGTGAAACAACAAGCCCCTTTGGTAGACATATTCAATGATTTCTTTTTGAAGTATCACATACATTAAACCAATGACAGGCACCTGACGGGCTTCATCCAGTCTTTGTCTCTATTGAACACGGTTAAATTATTGAAAATACATAGCAGCCAGACAGTCAATGTATGTGCTACAGGGAGTCCAACTTACAAACGATGTCCTCATAAATATTGTCATCAGAGTAGGCATGGTAAAGGCCTGAATTCCTGGACCCGCCTCCTAGACTGCCTTCTCTCACCGTCAGACGTGCCGCATCCTCATACTCAAAGGACTTCCTGTGGCAGGGACGGAAGGGAAGACAGTGAAACAGAGAGATCCTGGCTGCTGTCCTTAAGATGGCTACCATGCAATTATTTACTCTATTGTTCAGCCAGCGTCCCACCACAAAATTCCTTAGGTTGATATCAATCAGCAAGATGGAAAGAGTGTGATAAACTTTCATGACAGGGAATGATGGTTAAAAAGAGAAAAACACAGAAAATGAGTACAACAGGACCAGAATTGGTCAGAGACAAAAGTTGGCAACATGGCAATGTCAGCTGTCACAGTAAGAGTTAAGTCAGTGTGCTACTTTCCTCCTCCAACAGCTTTAAATGGAAGATGCAGCTTCATTAAGTTACCTGATTTTAGTTCCTTTTGAAATTCACTCAATCAATTTGGCTCAGTGTTGAAACAGAGACTGTTACATAATGATTCACATTGCGTCAGTGTGATGCAATACCTAACCCCTTGGAGGTATTTCAAAACATATGAGAATGAATGACACCTAATGACTTTCTCTGAAGTTCATAAACATGGAGTCCTGTAGAACTAGGCCAACTGTGCACACCGAACAGGGAGACTTTAGATGAGAGATAAATTATTGTCATTAATCTAATATCAAAACACTTACTACAATTACGGGTTCTTAAAGGTCTGTTTTTACCTCATAAGCCAAGGTTATACAATAGCAACTGATAAGAGTAAAAGAAGCAGCCTAAGCTAAACAACAGCCACTGTTGTAGCAATTAGAGGATAATGGCACAAACAGTTTCCCCTTAATTTCTCAGGATTTGCTTGTTGCATTGAAGGCATAATAATTATAAGCAGTGTTGCCAGATTGGCCATATTTTCACTAGAATATATATTTTGTGGGGAGGGAAAAATTATTTTTGGCAGCTTGTGATGAATTAGGACTAGCTTTTGTACCATTTGGGAAGTTTCCCAAAAGTTAGGATATATTCCAATTAACTAGCCTCTCCTCTTGTCCAAGTAATATGACTAAAAGGGCAGTTCAATAAACTTAACACAATGACTGATAACTGATGTACAACAAAAACAAAAGGTTTCTTTCTTTTTTCCTTCAAATAATCATCAGGTCATAGGTCTGTAAGACTAGAATGAGCTTTCCTCTGTCTATTTAAGTGAAGACTAATTTTGAATTGGGGCTGCACAATATAGTAAAAAAAAAAGTCATATTGCCACATAACCATGTTTTTCTTAACTGAAAAACAAGATTGGTATTCCAGAGCATCTCTGCAGCACTACAGTACTTCTTTATAATGCTGTTTACTCACACATTTTACATTTATCAGAAAATTGTTGCTGCAATTTGGATATTGCTCTCGGCCATATTGTGATTTTGTGCAGCCTTAAGAAGCCATGTTATCCAAAAGACTTAGTGAAAGCTATTTTTATTATTGTAACCTTGGTTTTGGGTTTGCCTACTTATAACAATACAACTGTGTTTATCTGTTTTCTTACTGCATTCATATTCACATTCACGAGACTTCTCCTGCTGAGGCACAAACTCTTGGACAGTGTTTCGAATGATGATTTTACACAACTCCAGTACATGACGCTTACAACTACATTATTAGAAGTCATGTCAGCTAATAAGTCCTGAGCTCTTTTTGCCCATGGCCCATATTTGTTGTCCGGTTTTGTTTTGCTTGGTCGTCAACAGATTAGACAGAGTAAGTGTGAGTGTGTGTGCGTGCATGCAGATGATGACCCTGGACCGCGTGGCTGCTGAGGAACTAGGCCATATCCAGACAATAGAGAACAATGCTGCCAGAGATCATGTGACATCATACCTGGACCCCAGCCAGCAATTAGACTTAGTACCCTTCCCAAAACTGCCCTAAAAACGTTCTGAATACACCGATACCCAATAAACACCATGACATGTTTTAGAGTCCAAGGCTGAGAGCTTTGCTCACAATCCGAGTTTCCTTATTCTACAGCAGGAGCAGTTTCCTTTAAAAACTGATTCATGAATATCAATTAAAGTGCTGCAATTTTCTCGATCTTCTTCGACCGAGTTTTTACAGTAAGAGTTACTTTTACTCACCTGTTCTTTTTATGCCTTGAAAGTCCATTGGTGTTTTCTACCGGGCACGGAGGAGGTGGGAAGTTAGGCGGGTGGGCTACTTTCCTGCTCCTCGCGTTGGAGCGGTTGTTATGAGGGGATCCACTGTCCCATCTTATTGTGTGCCCCGTGCTGTTGCTGTTAGTCCCTCGATATTGGAATGTCCGCTGAGGTTTGGGAGGAGCCTGAGGGTCACCTGAAGAGTCCCTGCCTTTCTCCCAGAGAAGTCTGTCCCCCTCAAGCTTACGCCAGAAACCCCTTGAAGTGTAGAAGTTTCCGGCAGGCATGTTGTCTTCTTGGTCGTCAGTTGATGGAGGTAGAGGTTTAGAAACTACTTTTACATCCAAGATATGATCCGTTTTTTGGTTGCTATTGGCTGTGAAGATTTTTTCACCAGTAGAGTTAGCAGTGTTGGCCTCCACTTTAGGAGGTATTAGTACTTGTGCTGCAAGTGGTTTATTTCCTTGAGTTGTGGCTGAAAACTGCAGAGGTTCAGACTTCCTCCCAACCACAACCATGTCCAGTTTGTGATGGGCCTTCCCGAAAATCTAAGCTCTTAGCTTTTGAGAGGCTGGCTTTTGCGTGAGGCCCCCCTCTGGATCCTCCATTGCCCAGGATATCTCCAGACAGACTTCGTGATACAGTCGGAGGGTGTGCTTTTAGCCCAGCATCCTGGCTGCTGCCCTGCTGACTGCGACCTTCCCACTGGGAGATCTTCTCCCGGATGTTAATGCCTTGCTCGCGTGAAGGGGGCCTCCCTGACTGGCGGCCCTGCCAAGCCACAGTTGCCCCTTTCTGCAGGCGATTCAACCTCACCACCCCCTCGCTTGCCCTGCTCTAGCCTCAGAGCCAGCATGTTGAGAGGGGGCAAGTGCCGGCTCGCCCTCAGTTCTCCATTGGTGAATGCATCAGGGATTTCCTCACAATGACGGACAGCAAAAACCACGCAATCTGTTGTCTATTAATCCAGAAATGATAATTAAAAACAGGAGCGCCACAATGTTTATGGTTGTAGCCGTTTCCTTTATGTCTTTTTACGTCTTCTTGTGCTAGCAGATCCTCATTTCCCCCCTTGTCTTCTTTTGTAAACAACCTAAAAGACAGACAAGACACGAAAATTACTCATCAATCACTGCACTTAAAAACAAGTCCAGACGGCATACTGTGAGGTCAAAGGGATACTGAGGCAACACAGGAAAACACAGTTACTTTTGAAACAGCAGACATCTGAAGTAGTCTCGTAGGCAGACGGGACACAAAAAAGGTCAGGAAGGACAGCCTCCTGTCAAGTTCAGTTTCCAAAAATAAATCCAGTGAGAATAAGGGAAGACACCAACAGGAACAAGGTTATCGCAGATTTCTGCTGTGGTGTGTCTGTGGCTTGAGCCGCCCCAACCCTGCTCTAGCCCCAGGGGAATTCTCCGTAGCTGTTGTCCTAAACCACAGGGCTGGCCAAATAAGAAACGGCAATGATACAGCAAAGCATTACATCCAATTGAGTTTTCGTTTCTCGCAAAGCTGTCTTTTAGTCGAGAAGAATGCTCATCTTAGGTGGTTTCTAAGAGCTTTAGAGGCAAGAAAACACATTAATCTCAAGGCATGCATAAAGAGCCAGTGATAATTAGGTGAATGATGGAAGACATTTTAACCACACCTACTTAAGCAGTGAAATAAAAACCTCTGAAAAAGGTTGCACAATTTATCAGGCGCAAAATATAAGCATGGGTAGACAGGACTATAGACCCTGATTAACTGATAATTTGGATAAAAATGTGTATGGTGAAGTTATAATCTATAGATTTGCTCCTTCTCATCAAATGCTGTCAAACCGAGACCTGATGTAAAACTCTGCAGCGACACCCACCCCAACGCTTATCCCCTGAGTCGACATCAATGCAGTCAGTGTACACTCTTGTACAGCAGCTCCTGGCTTGCTGGAACCAAACCATTTGGACACGTTGCACATTAGGACCGAGGCTGCGAGAATGTGGAGAAGAGGAGAAATGGTAAAATTCCACTGCACAGCTCATGATCATAATAACTCTATGAGCTGCATTCCTGCAGAGCTGTAAGGGGGGGGGGAATAAATTTAACTAGAGACAGTCGGTCAGTCAGTCTTGCAAGTGACGCCTTTGTTCGGTCTGACCTAAATCAAATGTATGCGCGCAGTGGAATGCTGCTCCATCATTGCCAGACCATGCAATGACAATGCGACTCCCAAACTGACCCACTTGCATTATTTGTCTGTGTGCGGTAAGTTGTACAGGAAGGCATGAGTTGCGTTTCCTGAGCTGCAGGAAGAAGGATCAGCAGACTGTCCATAATTATGGTGCACAGATTTTTGCACCCAGTTGCAACCGCTGATTTGGGCTATGTTTAGATCATCCATATTCAAAGCCTGTGACGGTAATCAAACAGTCTTTCAAATGCAAGTAAATCCAGAAATATACCAGTCGGTTACAGTAAAATTTGCAAACATGAAAGCATCAGCTTCCCCTTTCCCATGGCAGACAGTTAAAAACAAACTGTATCAAGTGACAAAGCCAGAGGGTGAGACAAAATGAACGTCACTGACGTGTATGAGGCTGTCAGCTTTGAGGAAAGTTATCCTCGTATTTTCTAGTGAAACTCACTGACTCACCTATGTAGAAACCAGACAGGGGACCCATGAAGCTGAAGTACCCTGTCATCACTTGGCAGCTAAATTAAACCTAACTGCACCTTCAAAACCACCACAAAACGCCCTCCTCACGAAGTGGGGCATGACACGACATGTTGTAGGTGAGGTATTGTACAACTGTGGCTCACCGTCAACAGTGACAGTTAAAGCTATAATAAAGGAAAAATGTAGGTTTGCTAAATGCCAGCATAAAAGGACACGCTGAGATGAAGTGCCTTAAAACGACTGATCCATCACCAGCCACCAGAGCAGCTTGCGCAGATACAGACATTTATTTTCACACCGCCAGCGAAAGAGCGATGGACCACTTTAACATGACAAGTTCTGTCATTTTGTGTTTTATTTTTGTCAGTGGTTGTAGATAACACTGTGCTGAAACTGTCTCCGAATTCTCTCATAAACTCAGATAAAGACAGCTTATATGTCAAGAAATTATATAAATACTGTGGAATTTTAATATATCTAAAGGGCATTGGCACAAAATGAATGCAAATTATTTCATGAACAGCGCTCCCGGTGTTTCATTATTAGTGTTCCTGGGGTTGAGTGGACTTTTCTCTTTGAGGGTGACAGAACTTTATAGTTATAGTCAGTTGTTCATTAACTCTGCTGTTGATCCTACATCTGGAACACCTGCAGAAGATTTCCATCGCAGCTATCCTCTCTGCATTTAGGTCCTATGACCTGCTGCCAGCTCTGTGATCTGAGTTAGCTGATTCCTGGTGCTGCTGTTGAACGTGTGTAGATAATCAATGACTCAAGTGTAGTAAAATGGGGATGGGTGCAGAAGGAGGGGGAAAAAAACGTTGCGTCTTGCATAAGTAAGTTCCCTCGCTCCGTGATATGAAGCATTTTGCCCAACTCCTTTTTATAACTACACAAATTTAAAATGTTCAACCTCATTTCAAAGCCGCACGTAGAGAGAAATCAAACTCAATCCAGTGCTCTGACTCATTAACAACTACTCTGTAATTCGGCCTAATCAAATAGGCGAAATTACTTAAAAGTAAATCAGCTAACTGGGTTACACTGCTGGCTTGACAGGCAGAAGTCGCGAATCGCGTGGTAGAGGAGCGATAACGTAACACGAATAGCGTTGTCGTTAACCCTGAAGGCTTATTGTACTAAAAAAAAAACCACAACGTTCAAATTAATGGAGGCATGCCGAATTGAACAGCAGGGTTTGGTTTAGAGATAAGCTTCTTACTGGTATTAAAACATTACTATAACTGTATTTGTCTAAAAAGAATAAAGTCGGTTTTAATTCTCCAGCAGGGTTAAGCGGTGACTGACTCACTCACTATATGGACAAAACCACAAGTTTATGGGGGAAGATAATGAGTCGAGCTGCCTCAGACAGTTGAACTTAAAGCAACTGGGTAACGTTAAATTAGTGAATACAACTCTCTTACGTTACTTTAACTCGTTTAACCAGCTAGGTCAGCGTTAACTTAACAGCAGAAGAGAATAACTGTGAGGTAACTTGACGTTAACTTAGTCAAGAGAAGTTGTGTGGTAAGATGTTAGAACAAGATAGCATATGAGCGACAGAGGAGTACATTACATGCCCCGTTACTTACCCCTGGCAGAAAGAAAACTCATGTTCTTTCTTCATTTTCCTTCCGATAAAATGAAAAACACAAATAAAATCCGAGTCCGCTCGTTGGCATCGCTCAATCTGGAGAGGTTCGCTAGCTACTACCCTGAATAACGATAGATTCAGCCTAACGTTGGAGTCCACAGACAGTTATGGCTAACTGTCATTGGTAAAATAAACTTTTAATAAGGATACAAATGTGTCCCCCTGAACTTAAAACTGCACACAACAACAAAGAGAGCGGTCACAGACAAGAGAAAACTAAAGCAGAACACTCCTCGCCCTCCTTCTCGGGACAATTACTGTCAAGTCTGTCGGAAAATATGTGACTTCCGGTTACAACGTCCAAAATAAAGTTCTTAATTGGTCGTCTCAAAAACGTTTGCTTTTCTTTCTATTCTTAGACACCTCACAACGTTATCAAATGTATTGTTGTTCTGTATTTCAGAGGCAAATACATGTGCATTTAGAGCTGCCGATGGGGTTGTTTCATTCTCGTTTAGGATGTTGAATATGGTGATTATTCTATATGTCACTAAAGTTGCTAATTTGCTAATTCTGGTCGACTGCATCAGAAATAGCGGATGTATAGGGCTTAAAGAAAAACTTCATTCAGTGCAAATAGAAAGTCAGATGTTTTGTACTCAACATAACTCTTCTGGAGTAAATAGGGACGAAAAAATGTCTCTATGCAGGCAGCTCATCTGACGTAATCCAAATCCCAAATTGATTTATTTATACCCTTGACACACAGTCAAGGTCTTGGACCCACTTCAGACGCTTTAAGCTTAGCAGCAGCTACAGTGAAGATTTCAGCTTTAAAGGGTGTAAGTAACGTCTTTCATGCTTCTGGAGACTCGGATTATAACTGATGAGCTGTTTTCTATGTTTTAAAACAAGTCTCCGTCTGCTTCAGAGGTTTAAGAGAATGCGGGAAAGATGTATTGGTGTGAATCTCCAGAAGTCTTTTATGGATGAAGACCTTCACGTGACTTTCCATCGACTTTGGGGCGGATAGATAATGATTTCATTTTAATTTTTGGTTGGACTTTAATGCACAGATTGTGTTGCAGCTTGGTAATCAGTTGCTATTGACCACTGACCCCTTAACCGCCAACACATACTTTGCCAATTCATTTATTAATGTCTACTGATGCCTGTAGCCTAAATTCCTATTACATTTTTCACCCGTATTTGCTTTACAATTTAACTCCACTTATTTTGTAGGCACGTTGTTTGACTTCCGGTTTTGCTCTGGCTGTTTCCGGGAAACTTGACGCAGCTGTGACTGTGAGAAAGTTTTGGTTGAATCCTCCCGATCCAAGAGCGATGACGTCACCAAATCAACTCCTGCAGCTGTCAACGATGAATAAACGCTGTTGTCTTCAAGTGTCCTGGGAAATATGGAGACTGTGTTATGAGCAGCACCTACGCTGCTCCACGAGTCGGTAAACATGACTTGGACTTCACTTTTGTCAATCATGTGACGGTTTGGTGCAGCAAAGTGACTGACAGCTTTAAAACAGTCAAAAAAACCCACATTTTTATAATTGATGTGTTCATTCAGTTGCTTCAAGACAGTCTAATAAATGTGTGTCTCGCACCAGATGAAATGTATCCATCGAACTGAAACTGATTTATAGAATCTATAGAGTGGATTACATCATAATCTAATATTCTTTTTGTGTAATTATTTCACACAGACGGTGGGCCACAAAACTATGGCCTAAAGCGAGTACTTGTCCTGAACTCCCATGACTTCAAAATGGATCTCAGACTTGATCAACATTCATGGAACAGTCCAGCTTAATCAAATGTTTACTTTGCCATCCTAGTTTTAGCGTTTAAGAATACGAGGGGTTTGTCTTTCCAGGAAATGCCTGACATCATTGATGCTCTTTCAATAACTAATGGTAAAAGTGATGCATCGTACAACACTTCAGACTAATGACCTCATAAAATTTGCATGACTGATACACGTTTTCCCTCTTCATTCTGCTGATGCAGCTAAACGTCTGAGCAGCTTGACTTCAAAAGGAAACAAGAGCCATCAGAAAACTGCTTTAGGTTCATGGTGTAGAAGAAACAGGTAAGAGTGCATATAAAGTCTCATTCACAGTTTACAAATCTGCACTTGACGAGTAACGCCTGAGGTCAGCAGCACTGCTGGCAACTAGACAAGATCCTGCAGTCAAGTAAATAATGTTGCAATGTTGTAATACTTGTTCAGTCATGAAACGCATCAATGGGGCAAGCACGCAGCAGACACCTGTTATTTCACTTTTTATTTCTTTTCATTCTAATACAGGATGTCTCTCCATATGGAATACACATAGTGTAATGTACACGTCAACTGGATAAGACGTGCAGATGATATGCAGTGAAGAGAAGAGAGCATACATGCGTTAGAAGGTCTGTTTCTTTAAGATTCTTTTTTTTTTAAGAGTTACTGTGAAAAATGAACGTAGAAACTTTTCTACATCACAATGCAGATGAGTTTCGACCGGGCGTGGGTCAGCTCGAGTGTTTACTCAGCCTTCAAGCCCTCCTTGATGAGGTTGAGCTCATAGCACAGGGTCTCAAAGCGATACGCCATACGGATCTGGGCTACGTTAGTCTTGCGGATGTCATTGCCCTCTGGACCCTCCTTCAGGTAGTCATGACCCAGGAAGTGGACCTTCTCCTAGAACACAGGAGTAAACAACAAGCGTGTTTTGGTGCGAGTATAATCTCTGATTTAAGAGCGGTATGTGTTGTGTGAGGATATGATCTGTGTGTGTGTGTGTGTGTGTTCAGAGGATTTGACATGAAGCCTTTAAGTCTACAACAATTGTGGTTTTGCAGCAAAGATTTTGCTAACATAAAACGAAAGAAAAGTCTTACAGGCTACTTGTTATGTGTGTTAAAAGAACGTAAACTCAGTACCTCATCAGACAGGGAGCTCTGAATCACACTATTCCTGGAGATCTCACACATGTCGCAGGTACTGAGCTTGAAGACCTGGGCTGCAATGGCGTACTCCTCCATCAGGGGTTCCTGTGGACATAAAGGTCAACATTTACACCTTTTATCACTCTACTAAGCAGCTAATGAGAGACCTTGTACACACCGCTACCAGCAGCTAAAGTGCATATGTTTACCGTGAGCAGTGGAGGGCATCATTTTCCATCGGTAACGGTTTGTTTTGTATGTGTTTATGCAATCCAGGCTATTAAACAGTTAATTCTGGACACTTTTCATTCAATACATATTGTGCTCTACTTCTGAGTGGGCTCTACATGACGTTGGCTGTTCAATATGAACACAAAGACTTGCAAAGAAAACTATAATGCATTCATTTGTGGACGTGCACAATGTCGTGGTATTCATACACAGCACAATATGCACCATTGTATACATTATCGTCAAAGACCCTCTCTCTGTGCGCTCAGACCTTGGTGTAGTGGAACTGCATGGGGTCGTCGGTGGACAGAGACACCACCAGGCCTTTCTTGTGGAACTCCAGCAGGGGGTTCTTGGCATACTCAAGAAACAGGCTGTTGTTGCTGAGAGGGGACATGGCGATGGGGATCTGGGTCAGGAAGTACAGGTACTGCAGCACAGGACTCTGGTGGTGGAGGATAGATGGATAAAATCAGTCTATAAGAACGGTTTCAGTTAAATCATGACATTGTTTGTCAAAACCTGGCATTTTGGCTTCTCTTTTATTTTTATATTCTATAATATTTTATTTTGAAAATACTTAAATGCCAAGTTAAGTATTAACTGCAAGATTACTCATAAAAATTCATCTTAAATGTGAGACTGACATAAATCAATTGTACAGTAGTTCAAATATCTGCTTCAAAACCCTTTTTTTTAATTCTTTGTTTTTAGAAAACATTTATTAACTTATGGATTCTTGCAATATTCCAGTGATGAGTAGTAGTTGCAATCGGCACACAGCATAATGGAAGATCCAGGATGACATCCATTCTCACTCCAATCAATTTCAACCCTAATTTTGTGTCTCAGATCCAGGAGCTCTTTGAGAATAGAGTCCTTATGGTTTTTAATCAGATGGTTCCAGCACTATAGTAGTGTACATCCAGAACTTATTTCGGTGCTTTCAGATAAGAGATTATGTCATGAAAAAAAAAGATGCAGGTCTTTCTGGTTATTTCTTATTCAGGACAATGGAGGCCTTATGGTTCCATTATCCTGAACCTTCCTCGAGCACCAGTTTCTAAGTTGACATGTAGAAATTGGTGCTTGATCATGTGTCAATCAATGTATGTATGAGCGCTGCTTAGTTAAACCCCGTCCGTGCGAGTAGAGGACTGACCTTCTTGAGGTTGAGGCCGTGAGAGATGTTATCAGCAGTCATGAAGGCAGCCAGCAGATGGGTTACGGCACCGGCCTCACCACAGTGAGGCCTGAACATGAACGTGTTCATCCCCCTCTGTCTGGAAAGCAGAACATAAATAAGCATTATAATATGGTAAGGACACATATTGTTAGAGGAACTTATTGTCCTGCTATTGCCAAAACATGCAGTCACTGAATATTTAGAGAAGAGAAGATGAGATGTAAATATAAATGGGGGGAACGTTTCATTTATAATATGTCAAAAAACAAATGTCAGGAAGAAAACATTCAACAATGGCATTCCTGCACATCACGCATACTTCAAAAGACAAAACTGAGTGTACAAAAATGAGATACTGACTTGCGGAGCTGGTTGAGCACAGCGATGTTGGCATACATGTAGTAGATGTAGTAGGTGTAGGAGGGGTTCTTGACGATGTCCCACTCCTCTGGTTTGGGGCTCTTAGTGGAGAACATGTGACCACTGTGCTTGGACTCATCGTCCACACTGTCGAAGCCTGTCACCTACACACCAGAAGGCAAACGCATAATTATACAAGGAGCAGAGGTTCCTCTGGGTTTGTTCAGCTCTTGGACAATGTTGGCTGTAAAAACATTCCAATACGTATGACTAATATGGAAATTAACATTCGCGGTTGAGGTCTATTCATTTGTCATCCACCAGTTATGTCCGGCCATGTCAGTGTCTTCTGTCTTGTAAACTACAACTCAAGTAAAAAAAATGTTTCATTTAACCCATAATTAGATCTGTAAAGAAACAGTTCATCCTTAAATCAAAAATCCATATTTTTCTTATTACCTGTTGTTCTATTTATCCACGTAGATCGGTTTTTTTTGTGACTTGTCGGGTTTTGGAGATATGGGCTGTATAGATGCATGCCTTCTCTCAAATATAATGGCATTACATGACAAGAATACATTTGAAAACTAGACAGCATTGTCTGTTTCCAGAAATCATGGCATGGCTACTAACGATATTTCACAGACCCACACATGTCACCACACAGAAGGAAACGTGTTAGCTACCTAGTGTTAGCCTCCATGACTAGATGCATGTTTCCTTCAGCATAGTGATACGGAAAGAAAAACAATCACACCTAAACAGTCACGATAAATACATAGCTTTACAGGTAAGAGGAAAAATTTGCATTTTGATTTTGAGGTGAACTGCCCCTTTATTTTGCCAGAGTTATATTATTTTTATATATTTTTGGATGCTATTTCGGGTTTTTTGGGGAAGGGAGGGGTCTACAGGATATAATGACCAAGCTGGAGAGGGCCAAAATATAAGACTCAGCCCCTCTTCCCACCTCAGTCATTTTCACACAGCCCCCAATTATGGTACGGTCCATAAACCCAGACATGATTTGTGTCGGAGCTGTTATGATCATCCTCCCACTAATGCTTTTGGTGGCTGTTTCTGACTCACATGCTTGAGGAAGATGCTGAGCTCTGGGTTGGACTGTGGGTCGATGGTGGCCTGGAACACGGGGAGGAAAATGTTCTCCAACATCCTGCCAAAGTGTGGCACAAAGTCCCTGCCTCTGAAGATGTCGCTGAGATAGAGAGAGGACAATAAATTCATTTTAATAAGGATTCTAGCCATCTGAGCCTTTTTTTTCCAAGCATACAGTGTCTGGTGCAAAATACTGCTGATTATTCTTAAACATCCATAATTTATCCACAATGGGATAAAATAGTTCTCTATTTGTATCGTGGCTGGGTTAAAATTGCATGGGAAAACAGTGAAAACGTACTAGATCCTGGGAATTTGAATCATCCACTTGAAGTTTGGGGAGTAGACTCTGTGCTTGACGAACCAGCTGGACAGTTTGGTCCACTCGTTGGGGTTGCAGCCGTAGATGGACAGACGAGGCTCAGCATACTGGTACTTGGCATCCTCCAGGTCACTGGCTACTTCCTGGTTTACACAAAGGTCAGATCAGGCTTAGATCATCTGAAGTTTGTTATATAATACATAAAGTATTTGGCAGGTCAGTGGCAGTATTGGTTTATCATTCTTCGTGCGTCTACCATTGTCTTAACTGCTTTATTCGAACAGAAACTGACCTTGATGATGGTGGCAAAGTACTCTCCATTGATGTGGTTCTCCGTCTTCATGTACAGGTCACGCAGCTCACTGGCTCCCACGGGGTTGTATTTGGCATTAAACTTGTCAAAACGCTGGAAGGTTTGTCTGCCCTTCAGAGAAACAGCAGAGAGACAGATAAAGAGGTTCAGATTGAGGAAGGTTGACTGTGTTGATTTGTTCCTAATGTAAACATTGTCCAAGTTATCCAAATAGAGTATACTATAATTAAATTCAATGTTAAAGACGATCCTTTTTATGTTTATCTTTACATTTTCTTACATTTTTTTATGTTGTTTATAGTATTCTCAACAAATATGTGTACAATCCTGTGATTTTATAAAAACTGCGCCAAAAAACGCAATCCTCCTCTACTTTGATATCTGAAACGAATTATTAAGGGTGCAATAAGCAATTCTGGAGAAAGACAATTGATTGTCAAGCCTCGTTCCCATCCCATCCACTCCCTGCTAGACAATCAACTGTCTTTCTCTGGATGCGCTTATATGCATGCTTAGCTGGCCCGGATATCAAAACAAAGAACAGAGAGGTTTGGTGTTGGCTGTTATATTAATGTTCAAAATCTCATATATTTAACTTTTAAAGTGTGCTTACAAGAAGAAAACTAAAGTGTGGCACTGCTTCAATCATAGAATGGGAACGATATTGCACTTTCTCATGTGTCCTTCACTGGTTCTATTCATAGCTTGTACACTATAACTCTGTATGCACAAACTGAGTGAGTAACATACAGCGTGCACGTCCAGGGAGTCCACAGTGAGGTCATAGGGGTGCAGGTGCAGGGACTCAAAGAGCTCCTTCATGGTGACCTCTTTCCCTTTCAGCTTGTGCACGACACGCTCAGCGTCCACGCGGTAGGACTTCTTGATGAAGCGCAGCAGGTGCTTCTGGTTCATGCAGGCGGCAGCGTGAATGTGGGTGTCCACCTGGAATGACAACGAGGTGATGGAGGAGGGGGTCAGAGTGGGTTGTGGGTGTAGGTGTTGTAATAGCTCTGCTTCATCACAAGAGGGAACCAGAGACACATGTAATGCGCATGGCAGCTTCAAGTGAGGAGAACCACAGTAAACAAGGTAGGAAATAGACTGTTTTTTTTAAATATACAGACTTTTTATAACCATGGTTTTTGTGCCATATATCATTGATTATACACTACTTTGGAGTAATTTATGTTCACCTTTAATGTTTTGAGGCAAATTTAGAGGCAATGTCTGTGCTAATTGCTGTGCATAGCTACCTTCCTGCAGTTGTAAAAGTCCCTGTGTGGGTTCATCTTCAGCTCCCTCATCTCCTCCATCTCATTCAGCATCTCATGCACGTTGAACTTGGACATGAGGAACTTCAGACGACGGTGAGTGTAGGTCTTACTGCAAAACGAGAGTTGTATAGTTTCGAATGTATTAAATGTATTTTTCATCATCATTATTATTATTCTGACAACCAAAAAAAATGTTGAATATCAGATGATTGGTAAGTCAATGAGTAATCGGTTTGAAAGTGATGCATTCCTGACATGATCTGGGTTGTACAGACACTGGATACTGGATGAAATCGTAACTGAGATATTGCAGTTCTGAAATACAAGGTGCTCACGTTGGGCCCTGTGCAATGAGAGCGATGAGGAAGTTCATGTCGTCGATGAAGGTGTTGTAGTCGGAGTGGGGCAGGTCCTTGGGCTGATGTTTGTCAGCAGCTGCAGTGTCGTTGTACACATAGATGAGACCGTCCTTCATACGAGCAACATATCCCAGATTCTTTGGCAGGTCCTTGGTATCAAAGGGGTCTTCCCCATTTTTTGGAGGAGATGTGAAAGCTGGTGGATGGAGGTGACATACAAGTTAAGCATTTGGGCACAGAAAACATGTTGCATAAGCATTATTTGGTCACCCTGTTGAGAGTCATCTTCGTTTCTCCTCACATGGCTGCACCTGATCTTCAGGTTTGAAGGTCTCCCCCTCGATGTCACGCAGGTACTGGGAGGCTGTACGGGGGAAGCGCTGGTAGGCCAGCCTCATGTACTTCTCCCTGATGGTCAAGGCACGGTACAGACCCTTACAGGACAGCTCGAAGTCATCCATGGTCACCTGAGAAGCAGACATATAAGATATTACAGTTACATTCAGAAATACCTATGGAAACTTGTAGTCATGTGGCTAAGTTAGTAAGTCAGTTGGTTTTAAAAACGTTATGAACCACCAACTATTCACTCAAAAAGAAAATAATTGTGATAACAATAGAATGTTTTCATTTGTTGATTGAAGGGGTGGAGGCTGGATTGAATCAAGAACTTTTTAAAAAAATAGTCTGTAAACTGCTAAACTCACAATTTTCTGTTAGTTAAAATATTGCCAATATTTAACCGTGTTTTCCTGCATTACTAGACCAGCGATTTTCTCTCTTACGTTTTGCAATATGCTATATTGTATAGTCACTATACCTGAAAAGTATCTCAACAAATGTCAAAACAGGAATAATAATCAGTTCCCCCACAGTGTTTTGCTCCCTGAAAATGTCCGACCCACAGCCATGAAACCTAAACCCCACGGCCTGCTCTCAGATGAGCTGCACTCAGGGGGCCTCTGTTAGTGGGCAGGAGGCTGTAAGGCCGCTGACCCACAGACACATATGGGGAGTGAAATTCAAAGTCAACACCTCCCACATCCGTGTGAACTTGACCCAAGTCTAGTTTAGGAACGTTTGGTGACATGCAGTGATACAACGGTGGAAACTTCAACAACTGCTACTACACTGTAAAACATCAAACCTGAATTCAGTGGAATCAACTACCATGACATAATGAACCTAATTCAAATAGTCGCCTTTTGTTAGATTTTAAAGGAGTAAGTTAGATGACAGCCCTGACCCCTAACCTCGGTAAAAACTGAAACTGTAGACAGGCCTCCCCTTAAATATTGTGTTGCAGAGGTAGCTGAGGGTGTATTTTCAGCAGCACAGATACTACTGACCGGTCATAGAAATATTATAGGAATGCTACAGGCATCAGTGTGTCTCTATAACCCTCTCGCTCTTCTGTGACTACATGTTGCTACTTGTCAACAATGCTTTAAAAAGTATGTGAACTACAATCAGTGTTGGGGAAGACATGTAACAAAAGTGACATGTTACTGTAATATATTTAATTTTGGCGGTGATGGAGTAATATAACGCATTACTTATAATATTTCAGCAATGTATATTACCACAGTTATGCCATGTAACACACTACAATGGGCATTACGAAAGTTAAGCGTTTATTGAGTTTTTTTTTTTTTAATAACCAACTTACGTATCTTGAGGAGCATGTTGGCATTTTACCAAAGTCTCCAGAATATAGTTTTCATTAAAGTTTGAGCAAAAGATACCCAACGAAAGGTTTGTTTGTTTGTTTGGTGAGTGTTTGTTGGTTTAAGTCATGGTTGCGCTCACAGATAATAATGATAAAAAAGTGCAAGCCATGATTTAATGTACTTTGGGAAAAATAATGAGGAGACTTTAAAAACTCTCTCAAGTTAATTCAAGAAACTTATTTTTCAATAGAAGAACTAACTAAAAAGGTTTTGCAGTGAAGCTCTGACAATTACCAGTCAATTATTATCCCTATTTTAACCACCAGTATGAGCACCAACTGTTTTTTCTTGCCTATAAACACCACAGCTACAACTGACTAGGACCAGTTTGAAGCTACTTAATGTGATTGTTTAATCTACTATTTAAATGGTGGGTGATATTCTTTTCGAAAAAATATCAAGGCAAACATTAAACGAGTGACCAGTACCCCAGAGGCGTAGTCTCCAATGATGGCCACTCTCTGGAAGTCGGGCACCTCCAGGTAGGTGGGCGTTTCCACCTCCACTGACACTACAGGGGCAACAGCTGACTTGGAACTTGCCGCAGCCACAGGCACAGTGATGGTGCGGGACCGCTTCTTGCTGTGGATATGGAGAGGCTGTGTTTAGTGATTGACTCAACCAAGATCAAAATCTCTCTGCTTGTTGTTAAGGCCAGGTATTATCAGCTATATACTGTCATTTTTGCCCTGGGTTTTCAAGGAAACATGCAAGTTATTAAATGAATTAAATTAAAAAATTTCCAGTCTCACCGTTTCTCAACATTATCCTCAGTGTGCAGATGGTGGGCCATCTCCTTGTTCATGATGGGACAGTCCTCATCCACATCAAACATGGAGATCTCATCGCGGACGTTCTCGTCTTTGGTCTCAGACGCAAAGACTTTCTCCGCGAAGGCCCGCATCTTGTCATCGGTCTCTGTCAGTCGCATCAAACGTGTGTTTTGTTAGTAACCTAAAGGCATTCTGCTCCCATCCCCATCATGCAGCACTAAACAACACAGACTATGGCCAGCCACAAACAGAACCTGTTGACTGCTAATCTAGGCTACACGTATGACATTACAAAGGCACATACCTCACCCAACCTGACAGACTCCAGCACATGCGTTGTATACGTGACCAAAGATTGACTCAGTCACTACAAGTCTGCAACTGTGACCTCCACTTCCGGCTGAAAACACAAGGTCCCATGCATATAGAGGAATTACAGTGATAAAGCACTAACATACACAGTCGGCTCGACTCATATGCATGGATACAAGGTTCTAAAGCCTTCTTTTATAAATGTTTTGAACTCCAGACCCAGTTTTCGCATCATTCTTCACCATTTATTTTACATTTGTCATCAGTCAAGATGTCAGTGGTTCTATAGATACGTAAAAAAAACAAAATGATTCCGATCAGATTTCCTCAACATGTTGAAAGGAAATGACAGGAAAAGAGGGTCAAGGTCCAAAATGACCTGAGTTATGAACCAAGCTACAGAACAACAGCAATTCGACGGAAGTTTCATCAGAAACACAGCGACAACACAGAGAATGAGAGGCGTCACACGATTCCTACTAACAGAGAGAACTACTCTAGATGGAATTCTACTGGTTGCATGCATGTACTAGACAAGAGCAAAGGCGTTCAAATCTAGACAACCACGTATGGCACATTTGACTAAAGTGATCTTGGGTTCTACTTCGCACCCTCTGTACTTACTCTCTTGACCTGATAGTGCCCAGCAAGAAAGTAGCACCACCCGGAGGAAAACCAAAAAAAGAGAGGGTTAGAAAAGCATTGGTTAGAAAAGGTGTTATACATGAAGATGACACATTTGATGCAGTGTTCGAATAACAAAATGCACCAACCACTTGAGTTATGGATACGTAACGGTTTAGGAACAGGGACTGTCCCTGCATATCATCCATCATATTTATCAGGTATTAACAATATTGAAAATAGATTACACACATTACACATGCAACGGTAGACACTGAGGATCGAGATTAAACACTGGGCGGGTACATATGAGTTGTCACATGAGTGTTAAATTAAAGTTGCTCATGGAACTGATTCGGACAAAGCATCAGGACAAAGATTTTGGTGTCTGCATCGTTATAACACATGCAGAGATGATTTCATCGTCTCGGTTCTTCAAGTTTTTAATCAAATATGGAGGACGTCTGGGTGATAGCATTCCATTGCTGCTCTGCTGCTGGTTTTTACTGATGATCCATGCATGTGAAGATGCATTCCCTGCCATTACTTTATATTCTGTTTGACTTAAGCATTTTTGTTTTGGCTTTGGCTTTGGGCTGTATTGACAGGACAGCTCAGAGAGGTGACAGGAAACAGGGTGAGGGAGAGGGGGCGGGACATGCGGCTCCAAAGCCTCCATACATGGGATGCAGGCTCTACCAACTGAGCTCCCGGGAGCCTCAGCCCTGCCATTACGTTGAAAGTTAAAGCAAGTCGGACGGTCAGTGAAGTCGTGTGTGCTAGCATCCCATTTCCATAGTCAGTGAACTATTCTTAGAAGTCATTTATTAATGTAAATGCTCACTTTCAGTTCAGTTCTGGTCGGTGATGCTGTTACTGAAGCATCATATACAAATACATTATGATCAACCGAAGAGCCGAACTGAAGGTGAGCAGCACATTGATAAATAATGCCCACTTCCACTTTGTTCCATAGGAAGTAGCTCTTTAATCACCAAGGTCCATGTCACCATGTTGCATTCAAATGCATGGAGGAAAACTCCCGAGAAGAAGTTTTTCAACTCCATACTTACTTCCTCCCTCTGCAGAGTAAGCAAAAAGTCCCAGTCAGGGTGGGACGGTCCAGGTTACAGGGAAACAAAACAAGTGTGGTTATGTTTAAAGGCAGCAATTCCAAGAAAGCTAGCAAGCTACTTAATGAATAAATAAAAAAATACTGTCCACAGAATTTACTTAGTTTTGGGATCATTGCCGTAGTAGAAAGTAGTCATTATTATAGTTATGTGGATTTTGCTCCAGGACACATTTACTGAGAGTTTCAAGTCTATTCAAAGGAAAGTTTAAATTCTGGAGCACAAATTAAATTTCTTTCTCCTTCATCATAGCAGTCTATGATTGAAACCAAAATAATCTGCAGGGTGATACCCAACAAGAACTTAGTGAGGAAATCTATTTTTGACTTGGGTAAACTGTCCCTTTAATTTGAGACTCGTCTGATTTTGAATTATTAAATAATCACCCCCACAAAACACTTCTGGAGCTTCACAGCGAAACAGTGCTGCAGCTTTCTCCTAAGCTACTAAGTGATGGGGATTTTTTCTAAATGTAAAAACAACACCAACAACAACAACAACAACAACAAGAAAGACTCCATTATTGGTGTAAAAGTCTGCGGAAGCCAAGAGATCTCAAACTGATTTGAAGTGACATTATTAACCCCACTTTTTAGCTTAGCAGCAACAGTGAATATTTTGCCTTTAACGGCATTAATAACGTCTTTTTCAAATCAATTTTGGAATCCCTGGACTTCCAGAGACTTGGATTACACCTAACAAGCTGTGGGAGTCATTTTGTCTTCTGTCGTTTTCTTTCAGTCCTCATCTGCTTCATTTCATTTTGTGTATGACGTGACTTCCCCTGACTCTTCATCAGCACGGGGGTGAGTAGATAAAGACTGAATTTTTGGCTGAACATTTTGGCTGAATCAGTTTTGTATTGCTTTCTGTGACATACTGTCCCTTTAATATCTCATCTGAATTTGATCACCGACGTTGGTTGTCCACTCGCAGCACCTGCTCCGACAGATCGTAAAAAACCTGCCTGCATAGACTGCATGACAGCACTGGTGTGAAATCTCAGCAGTCACATCACAATGCTGCAGCAAGTGTAAACAGTCGCAGACACATTTTCCACCGATACCTGCTAAATCACTACAACCAACTAACCCTGTTAGATGTGAAATCAAGCTTGTGAGACAGCAGCTGTCCGGACCCCTGCATTTCTATTTTTCACCCTTTGAAAAACTCTCGATGGCATAATATGACTTCGTACTTGCCAGCTGCCCAGTGCCTGGGGGGAGGTAGGCCTATAATTAGCAACCATTACAACAGCATTTAAAATAGTAGTAATAATACAGCAAGTACAAATTGAGTAAAGGTTGTTCTTTTGATATTTTCACAGCTCACACATTATGCCATATTGCAAAGGGGTTCTGAATACCAATATTTGGGTATCATGTTGCATCAGAAAATCACATTTAAATTTCATTTGAACACACTTGTCAGCAAGCTAAGACAAACAATTGGTTTGATTCAGAAACAGAACTACCCTCCCCATGTTCTGTAGGAAACATATCACTTTTTTATCTGTCCTGTGGTATGGTGATGTTATCTGTAGACGTGCCTCTGTCTCCACTCTCACTCCACTGGGCTCAGTTTATCACTCCGCCCACAGATTCATTACTGTCACAACTGTTATTCCACTCATCATTATATTCTGTATGAAAAAGTTGGGTGGGCACCTTTAACAGTAAGTGGCGACAGCCATTGGTTCATGTCTCTTTTTAAAGCCTTGAAGGGCGACATGTCACCAGATATCAGCTCTTTATTAAGCTGGTCACAGAGTCACTATTCAACACACTCATCAATTGTATAATGCTCGGAGTTCCCCGGGTAAACCCAACAAACGTTTTTTCAGTTTCAGCGCTCCATACACTTGGAACATTTTACAGCGCACATTTAAACTTGATTCAGTTATACATATACACCAGTTTAAGACTTTGGTATCAAACTAGTCAGCATTTGAATGTAACTGTTTTCTTTTCACTACGTGCTGTCCTGTATGGTCGTCTGCCATTTATCTTTTATGCACCTCGGTTTTATTTGTGTTTTGTCACGATTGTTTACGGGCAGTTTCTTATCATTTTTAAGCATTTTTATTTTCAGTTTTATTGGTATTCTGTCATATTTCTTCTTATCTGTTATCATTTTCTTGCTCAGTGATTATGTTTGTTGTTTCTGTTAGTCATCACATATTCTGTTTTTTTTTTTTTAATCTATCTGTTCTCTTGACATCATTGCAAATGAGGGCTTGCCCTGGATGTTTAAACAAAGGTTGAAAGTATGAATACTCAGTCGTAGATTCTACACGTCCAGTTTGTTTCCTTAACATGAACTAGAAAACGTGCAAGAGCTCAAGAACGGTATTTTCATTTTGTTCAACTGATATATTAAAAAATGATAGTAGTGAATTAATTGGTGCAAACAAAAGACTGTGAAGAAAAGATAAAGGTAAAATGTTCGATTCTGAGAAAACGACAGCTTGTGATGTGCATATCAGTCAGTATGGACTTCATATAACCCCAATGAACCTGTCATTAAAGCTGTCAGAACCATCAATTAGAGTGACGATGTAGTACTGCCAAACAGATGGGAATTTATTACCCCAACAGTTGTTAATATTCAACTCAGTACAGCGTGTGACCCCTGTGAGCACATTCAAAGAATGTTTTGCAAAGTTTCGGGAGTTCTTGCATCCATTCTTTCCATATGATTTAATAAACAGACATGAGGGAGGCGTGTGGACAGAAAGGCCACATTTTGTTTTGCTTTTTACATTTTCTTCATGTGTACTCCATGGAAAAGCATCAAAAAATGAAACACTTGATGAAGGCTTTCCTCAGTTTATCTTTGCAGTCATGTGTTGATTTAAAAATGACTCCTTTAAAAAGCCATCCTAACCCTCTTTCTATAGGACCAGAGAGAGAGAGAGAGAGAGAGAGAGAGAGAGAGCATGTTCTGCCCATACTCACCTGGCACTACAACTTTAGGCATGGTGATGCTGTTCCAGTGTAACGCTCCCTGAGGAAAAAAGGGTGATCAGCCGCTGGACCACTGTAGTCGGGAAGTGTGGAGCCCTGAACTTGGTCCGTGCAATATTAAGCTCCCCCTGCCTCAAGTGTAACCAGAACCTGCTGTGCCCACACGGGATACGCCTTGACGTAACAGGGAACTCATATGTGTCCAAGTCTATTTTAAGTTGTCTATGAGTGCACACAAGACTCACTGACTAGCAAAGTGTGTCGACAAAGATCATGTGGGTATGTGTGCATGAGGGGACATTGTATTATATAACACCCTGATGGCTGCACAAGTTGCTGTGCACATGCAGCGCACAGTGCAAATGCAACAGGCGGCGCCGTTGAATGATTTTGAAAAGCGTGAAAATGTTTGAATTAGAAATGCGAACCTTGCACCTAAGTAGCTTTCACAGAGGCGTCCAAGTGGTTTTTGATTGTGCTTGCCGACAAAACACCCCAAGCTCCCTTTTGGATCCTTTTTGTGTCCTTTGAAATGAGAAAGGGAAAGATGTTTTAAAAAAACAGTCTTGAGGTGTTACTTACATTTCTTTGCTTGTTTTTGCATATTGTTTTTGTTTTTTTTCAGCAAAGATTTGAAGGATTTCTGCACGTGTAATTCTGTTAAACCTCAAAGACCAACTTCAGAGACGTTTTTGCTGTCTCATTGTCATCCAGCTAGGAGCTCTGTGAAGCTACACGTATAGGCTAAAAGTGCTGCAACTTCAGCATACAAACATGCTTTCAAAGACAACTGTACCATTCTGGTGTTATGTAGGGATAATGTTTGCCCTTATAACCACCATTGTTAAGCGTGTTAGCACGCTAAAATGTGCACTTAACACAGTGTACAGCTGAGGCTGATCGTCATTGTAGGTAACTGGTTGTCTTGGAGTCATCCCTATGTTCCTCATGATCTCAAAAATAAGCTGCCCCGAATCGCCAGGGAGTATGGATCTCTTACAGGAATAACTGGTGAAAGCACCTTTGCTCTAAAAGGGAATCAAATTAGTATCATCATCATCACTGTTCACTCCAAGGTGGAGCAAAGGCCATCAGTTGCCTGTTTCTATCAAATGTGATTTTGGGCCACCTTCTTCAGTGTAGGTGTAACCCTCTGCCCTCATATCTGCCTCCAACTCTCTCTTCCCAATATACCTCGGTCTTCCAAGACTGAGCTTTTCTGATGGACTCAGTGCCTGTTTAACGATATTGTCCAGCTTTCTTAGAGTGTTGACGATCCGTGACCATCTTCTCCTAACTGATAAGCAGCTGTACTGGTTCCTGGCGTGTTCTCTGCTACAGGACCTACAGCATGCTCTTTGTTTCAGATCCGTGATGTTTTTATACAACCCTCTCTAAAACTCCACAGCAACTATTTTTTTCCCCCGACGCAAAGTGCTGGCTGCCTCGAAATAGTGCAAGATTCATTCATGACACTGTATTCTTGAGCTAAGATCAAAATGGAGGCCAAGTTTCTAAGATGGGGCGTGTTCCGAGCGAGAGGGCTGGAAAGAGGGGGTGGCCCCCCATTTTACGACCCTGGCGCGTATTTGTGGAGTTCTGCATAATGAAATAATGACTACAGGTATTTTTAAAAAATAGATAATACGCCCAAACTATCTGCATTGCTGGATATTATATATTCAAAGTAATGGCTATTTCTTTGGTTGTAAGGGAGGAAAGTTCAGTGCCATACACTCATGTCACGTCTCCGTTCAGCCTAAGACGCTGTGCAGCCGGAGAACTCTTAACAACCCGTCTATTTTTAGGGAATGTGATCCTAAATGTCAAAGTTCCTCTTATGTTTCAACCAGTTAAAGGGATCAGGTTAGAAACGGGCAGTCAGTCAGATCAGGCGTAAGAAATAAAAATGCCAGACCAAATTATTTCCCTGCTGAGGTGCTACTGGTGAAACATTTTCCGAATGATAGTCCATCTCTGATAATATATTTTCTAAGCATACCTTTGGAACACTTTAATCTGCCAACTGAAACTCGATTCTGCGGAGTTCCTGTGATCGGAACACAGCACTCAATGGCAGCGTGACATTATCTTGAACTCTAGAGATGGATTCAATCTTCTCTTGACTTGGCTGTTTGGACAGCATGTTCCGTGTAAAAACCACAAATCTGAGGTCGAACACGTTTCTCGTTTGAGTGTGTCCGTTGAATTCGACACCTTTGATTGTCGCCAAGTTGCCACGCACTTTTAAAGGTGAGTCGCAACAAACGCACGTCTGACATGAACACACGGTTCATTTCTTTTTTGTCATCGAGAGAGATCTGACTGTTCCTCGCCCTGAACCTGAAAGATTATCAGCTACTGGACATCTGGTTTATGTGGGAAAGCGGGAGCAGGGTGTTCAAGTTTGCCCATCTCACATTACCCCTATCATCATCATTTGGACTGTCAGACACTATGATATTACAACAGGTGCTCCCCTGTCCAGCTTCGAGTCTAGGAATGCTTTGCTTATTTTGACACTTCCTGTGGTTTTCTTTGTTCTAATTAACTTCAAATGTCATGTGATCATCGGAAGTCAAATGAACGCCAAAGCTGTGAATACCAGAGTTAAACAAATACATAGAGAAACACCTCCATTTATATATTTCTTCATCATATACTATACACTTCATCATTAACAGTTTTATTCTCATGACTTGATCATTCATTATGAATGTGCTCTGAATCTGCTCATTATGAATAAGTTTTATAGAGTTTGTTTAAAAAAATTTTGTGAGAAAATGTTTAGTGGAAGCATGTATGGTAATATTTTGTCAGTTGATTGCACATAATTTAAGTATTTTATACTGTATAAAAAAAACTATTAATGCATTAATTCATTCAATGTCTTCATATCTCAAGAAAATGAAGTCGTTGTCATAATAGGTCTCTTCATCACACACACACACACACACTCACTCACACACACACACACACACACACACACACACACACACACACACACACACACACACACACACACACACACACAGCAAACCATATGAACATTTTAGAAACTTTTGCCATTTGAATGTTACACCTATTGATTTGGTACGAGGGTATTCACATAATGACTGGGATAGGTTTAAAAATAGAATTGCTATGTAGTGTTTGTTTCCACAAGAGTCTCCTCCAAGAGAGCCACTTGTAAGAGTAGCTGGCGAGCATGTTCATTCTGCCATGCATGGGTGTCATTTACACTGGGGATGCTGGGGACATGACCTCACCACTTTTTTAAAAGGCTGAATTTGTCTCCCAACAGTTTTTACAAGCATTATTTGTCGAAAATAAAAAAAAATACCTTGCATTAGGACCTGTTAGATAACAAATGAGAGGGTTTTGCTTTCCATCATCACCTGCAGTTAAAACTGTTAAAAAGTGTAGCGAAAGCCTCGTTGAAATAAAGACAGATCTCCAAAAGAAGTGCAATAGCTTTAAGTCAAATCTGAGCCCTAAAAATTGAAATAGTAATGAGTGGAAGTTGAGAATATTCTGCAGCACAGTGAGGAATGAGTACGTGCATGATGTGTGTTTACATGTTCTGTTGTGGTTGCGCTCACCCTTCCGGTTAACAAGATAAGGAGGAACACCCAGATCTAAACTCACTGGGGAATACACGTATACTGGACCTGTTTGTATTCAGACACAGTGACTTTCGTAAGACTACAAAAACTACACTAAGGCACAACCTTAGATTCCAATAAGGCAAGGACAACATCCTATATAGATTGCATTTTCTTAAAGTATGATGCGCATTATACAGTAAAATGTATTCACACGATAGCAAACAAAAGTTTTGATGGATCACACACTGCTTCAACAGCAAATACAGTTCTGCTCAATATCTCTTGAATGTGAAATAAAAACTGGTTAAAAGCCAGAATTTGTACCTTTCTAAGAAGAAATACAATATTCATCATCTTGAATGAAATGTTAGACTCATTAGCAATAAAACACACAGTGGCGGCCATTTCAGTACACTCAGGGACTTTACGGTTGCTCATATTTGCTAATGTTAGCTTGTGTCAACTTAAGATGGATATTGTTGTGTACCCTAACTTACATCATTGAGTTGATTTGCTAATTTTATGACTCTTCTCTATAAGGTCTGTTCAGAATGAACACAAAAAACGTTTTAGAAGTCAACACGAGCCTAGAAATATACAAGAGCACCGCGAACTGAGGCTAGCTGTGGCAGTGTGAACTGTAAATGCGTTGGAAAGCGAAAATGTAAGGTTGTCCCAAATCAAGTCCAGTGCAATGAACATTCAAGGAGGAAATCTGAAGGTGCATACGTTTTGAAGGACGCTGAGCTATCACACGTTGAAAAAAAACCAAAAACCATCCAGTTAGCGTGTGTGATGCTAGCCAGCTACACCTAATATTTTGGGCGCAGGCAGCCTGTAGAGCTGGGACATTTTCACATCTTACTTTGTGAATTGAGGATTTATTTCGACCTAACCAAAGTAAAACTGCTTTTTCATGAGTTATATTTCATTTATGTGGTGTTTAAGTGTGTTTTGGGGTGAGTTAACAAGGCAGCTAACCCCTTTTTTATTTGGTAAAAGAGAAGCTTGAATTCAGAAGGTGCATGGGTCTATTTTTCTGTAAATAGGTGTAGAAATGTTTTATTTCTTGACATTTTGTGAGTTTATTTGGTTCACTCATTAGGTGAATATTGCAAACTTACCATGAAACTACGGTGGCTATCAGACTACTGCCTCAAACCAGTACGAAGTGGTGCTACAAGGACGGGGTCAGGGCTAGCTGGTTGGCATGCTAACTTCAGTAGACATCTCTGCAATGGACCATACAATGTCACTGTTGATTCTGCTGTTAATGTTAATTTCTTTAATAGTGTAAACTAAAGTTCTGGCCATATCTTACGAATTGCCAATCAAGCTCTGACAGCTCGTCTACAGACACTTTATACCACCTGACAGTTACTGACAAAATATTTCCTTTTGCCCTATTTATTGTTATTCTGTTGTTGATTTCATATAAGAATTTACAGAAATGTCAAGTCTTGCTGTGTTTTTTCAGGCAAAATGGAAACTATGCACAATGGGTGGGATCATAAACGGTCCTCCAGTGGTAGATGCCATCAGGAATTTTAATTGGTCTTAATCGCTGGAGTGTTCCTCCCAAACAGTACATTCCCCCAGAGCAGGACGGTCCGAACGTTTGTACTACAGACAGGACAAAAAGGTAGGTCTTTACAACATTTCTACATGAATTTTTTGAAGCCATTATTAAAAAAATGTCTTTTCTGTTCATTTATACTTCAGTATAATGGGGATTCTGCCACTGTAGACGCTTTAAACTACCCTCAAGCCAGACCAACATGAGCAGACAGATTGCAGTTAATGTTAATGGGGGTCATTTGGCTGTCTCCACCACTTCCCCTAACAGACAAGCGAGCCCAGCACAGTGTGTCACACACCAACTAAAACTTCATGTCCTTTTAAAAGGTACACACACAATGGAAGTGAAGGTGTCTGTGGACGGTATCCCACGTGTGGTCTGCGGAGTCACAGAAGAAACAACATGCCAAGAAGTGGTTGTAGCTTTGGCCCAAGCCCTGGGTAAGTGTGTCTGTGGCTCTTCATGATTCTAAGATTTACGTTCTGACATGTTTATAGAGATGACAACCGCACTGTCGTCTTCCTCTATAGGTCAGCCTGGACGCTACACTCTACGGGAGACATTTAAAGACTTCGAGAGATGCATGACGCCCAATGAACGCCTTCTGGAGACTCTTGAAAAATACGGCGAGCAGGCCAGAGAGGTCCAACTCACGCTGCTTCACAACGGACCCTCCGTCTTGGATGAAATGAGCAGGACAAAAGTTGGCAGATACCAGCCCTGCCCGCCATTGAGAAGAAAAGATGCAGGCACCAGAATGCGGCGGGGCAGCGGTTCACTGGGCTTGCATCGTCGAAGCTTGCCGCCCATGTCCTGTTTAAGACAAGAGGCTGAGCAGCAAAAAGAGGACTTGAAACGGCCTAAAAGAAAGTCTCTGACGCTCATGGAGGAGGCCTGGGAATGGCTGGAGAGTCTGGGCAAAGGCAAGGTCTACAGCACTGAGAGGACTGATAAAAGGAATCGAACCTCTTTGGATGTTTCGCTCGCTTTCGACAAAGATAACTCCGGTTGGAGCAGCAGAAGCAAAGTGAGAGGTCAGAAGAGTTTAAAGTCAGACCTGGATCAACAGACATCCTGCTGCATGGGAAGTCCGGCAAGGGGTAAAGAAAGCAAACACGCCAAGAAAACGCAAGAGGCAAAATTGGATGACCTGTCCAGCTCATGCTGTGCTACAACCGAAGATGAGAAAAATAGTCTCAGAGAAACAATAATATTTCAGCTCGGTTGTCTGCAGGACTTACAGGCCCAGATAGCACACATAGACAAAGAGATTTTAGAGCTCGAGGAAAAACAGAGGGCCAAAAAAGCTGTGCAGGAAGCCCAGCAGAGGATGGCTGAAGAAGAGATGGAGCAGATCAAGTTTTGGGAGAATGAATTAAAGGCAGAGGAAGGTTACGAGAAGGATCTGCAGTGTCAGTTCCTTGAGATGAGGGCAAAGGCTGTGGAGTGCAAGCACAAACTGGAGGATTACAGGCACAAAATGCAGGGGCTTGATTTCTTTGCGTCTCAAAATGTTGCTCAGGAGGATTCAGAGACGGCTTCAGAAGTTGGTGCATGTACAACTGCCACTTGGACTTGGCAACAATCTGATTCAGATCGGGATGTAAATATTAACAGGAAGTCCCTGCCCAGAGAAGGCTTAAAGCCTCCTGATGCTGTAGTTCCTCCCTGCCAGATAAAGGAGCGACGGCCCACAGGTCCCACCGAGCTGAGGGAGTGGTGGTCACGCTGGTCTGAGGCCCAAGGCTCTCAAACACAGACTAAACAGAAGGTGATTCATCGCTCCGAGCTCACCATATATCTGGGCAGTACCAAGGTTTAGAATCAAATTAACCGAGGTCACAAATACTAAGTCAGTAAATATAAATGCTTTACTGAACATCAATTTTGGTATTTTCATGCAGGATGCTGATACTTGTGGTTTACCTCGTTTTGAGGGTTTGAATCCAATTCTTACGTGTGTTTAGGATGGAGCAACAGGCACCATGGTGCACCCACTTCCACATTAGCAGAGTCTTCACTTTGTTTTAGTCATGCAAGGGGGCCCCCTGGTGGTTAAATGGGTTCCATATCCGAAATGGGCCCCTTTGATCCACAGTGGGAACTAGTGAAGATAAACTGAACTCAAAATCTGCTGCTAAGTGTGTCCATAATGTAATTCTTTGTTGTTGTTTTTTTTTTTACATACCACCTTTGTACATATTATACTTTAACCCAGTGAAACTAAGTTCACAAACTTCAATGTTACATTGTATATTTAATTATATATAATTACATCTGCAGACACGATTCCTTGCCCTTGCTCACCAAAGTTAAATTGTGAAATATATTTTACAACTTATACCCATAATGGCAGCGAGGGAAATCAAAAGGAGACTACCATTGCCTTTGCTTGGTATGAATTAGAAATTTCATTTTGACTAGCAGACAGCATTCATCTGGGCATTTTGCCCAAGAACTTTTCCAAAATGAGTTTCATGCTGGAGGACTGTGCCTCCAAGGACTCGAGTAAGGAATTAGCCTGCGAGAAAATGGACTGGAATCTGTGTGTTCTGTTACTCATAACACAACCATGTACCTCAAGAGAGCTTTCACAAAGTATCCATATTGGGACGACTGGACTGAAAGCTTTGAATGAGCTTCATCTCTCGTGAATTTGTACAGTCATCTGTTGAGAAGTTATTTTTAGTATTTCCCTGTGGAGGACTCAACTATGCATATGCTCTCTGCATTAATCATAATGCAGAGTGCAAGACTGTCTTTTACAAAAAAGGTTATTTCTTCTTCTCAAGTGAACAGTTTGAGTGCAACCTTGGTACACACAATACAACTGTTTTCACAAATAATGTGTTTTGAAGTCTTTTTATTCACCCAGACTTTCCACCTCTCTGAAATAAAAGACAATTACAAAACAGCTCATGATTTTCATAAAACTTTAATTCAATTGTTTCATTCAAGACCATTAACAAAAGTACATGAGAACCTCTGTACGTAGCTCAACTGAAACCCAGTGATCTCCAAAGTTGAAATTAATTGTAACTTAATGTGCAGAGGCACAACAGCTCACCCACTATGTCTCAAGAGCACATTGACCGATATCCTGATTCTTAATGCTTTTTTAAATGTTTTTTTTTATTATTTTTTTTTAAGACTGAATTTCTAATACTTTGCCTTTCACCTTCAAGTTAAATTTGTTTCATTATATCTGAAGTTTCAACTTTCACTAAGAAAAAAAGCACACATTACATACAGTATAGTTCAACCCACAGGTTTGGGATGCATATCAGTATTATTTCTACTAGAAAAGAAAACCACCCTAAGATTGTTCTGAATATTTTGGCGGTTGGCTGGGAACAGAGGATACATCTAATTTTGTTTTTTTCTTTTTTTTTTCATTTTGCTTGTAGTTTTTAGGCACCTTATTCTTACTTAATTCAATATTAGCAGATTGAGTTTCAAATGGAAAAAAAGCAAAAATATGTGCAAGAAAAAAAAAAAAACAACAAAAAACATAGTATAAAAGAACTGCAGATATAAGATGCCACAGGGAATTCTGCACCTGGGAAAAATTGCTTAAGTGGAGCATGTGAATACCAAAAAGGTATCTAAAGGCTCCAGATTGGTTAAGGTAAATCCCATTAGATTAACTACTTTGACATTCACATACATCACCTCACTCACACACATACACACACACCATGCTTTCACTTCAGCTCTTCAATAAAGCATTTTTAAAACTGCTCAAAAAAACGAGCAGAGAAGAATCCTCAGTTTAAGCTCGCACATATGAGAAATATGATCCTCCTTATGGAGGGAACTTTGCTTTGCTTTATGCGTCTTTTAGGAAAGCATACAGTAGCGGAAACTTTACAATGAAACCATTTTTAGTTTCCAGGGGTAAAGGAGCAAAAATATGAGAAAAAAAAGGAGCAGATGCTCAAAAGACATGCCAACAGTCACACTAATTCACTCAGTCAAACTACAGGACAGATTACAGGTGCAGAATTCCAGACAAAGCAGATTCAATAGGGGACATAGACAGCCACACAGTCATCACTCTGATTTAGAGGGACAAGACCCTCAGAAACAAATACCTCCATTACACACTATTATGACTTCTAGGATCCATCACACACGCACACACTCCGATCCCATGTACACTGCAGTGTTGAACTCTGTATCGAGTACATCATACATAGGAGGCAGGGAACTGTGGAATGAGAATAGCTCCCTCGCAGGTATCGATGGGACAAAGATTACACATGCCGATTACTGTATGTGTGCGTATGTTTATGTATGAGTTTGTGTACACGCATGTGTTAGATCAAATTCCCTTATCCCCTGCTGTTGCCCTTTGGGACAGCACCCCCCCCCCTCCCAAAACCAAACAGGGCGGGCTCTGTATTGCTCAGTCAATGACACCGGGCTGGCGGGTCTTGCGCTCCACACTGAAGCCCTGTAGAGGGGAAGACAGAAAAATTATGTTGAAGCTCACATAAAACACCAGATATGGTAAAAAAGATCAAATTCAAGCATTTTCAAGGTATGTAAAGAAAAGCACTGGAAATCTTTCTAACTTAAATTGTTACTATAAATTCAACTGTTTAACTAAATCTGCAGAATTCCTTGTACCAACAGCAACCCATTGCTTGGTTAATAACCCCCAAAATCAGCCAACAGCTGAGCCCTCACAAGATAAATGTTGGTCCTGTCTGGCTGCATTAGGCAATTTTTTAACATCAGCGTGCAGGACTGCATATAAATTACACTATTCTTTTAATGAATGAGGTAAGTAACTTGATTTTTCCCTGTACTTCATTTTGCTTATAGGAACATAATCCATCTTATCCAGTGAACAGTCTTCCTTGCCAGTCGATGTACTGATATAAATTCCATTTCATCAACAACTTCATATCTACAATATCTATTATGAAAAATTTAAACTAGTGTTCGAAGGCATGATTTATGATTTGAGCAGCCACTTTCAAACATAGCATGGCTTTGGTTGTACCTTTGAATTGTCAGGACCACGGGGCTGTCTTACAATGACCAGACGAGGAGCACTGGCATCATCCAGAGTGATGCTCTTCAAACGGTTCACCAGACGATCAGGACGTGGAGTCACCACTGGTTTAGGCCCCTCACTGCAACATTAAGTACATGATGATTGTTATGTTTATGTCACTTGCAAATGTTAGCAAACATGCTGCATCTCACCAACACGGTTGGTTGTTATCCTTACCTGACTCTGCGTACGTTGCAGGCACTACATTTTCCTGTGCGTTGATTGAGGACAACTGAGAACTCCACCTCATCCCCAGTCTGGAGCTCCAGGCCATCTTGCACTTCTTTTACATGGAAGAACAGCTTCTTGCTCTCACCAACTTCATATGTGATGAAGCCAAACTGTGGGAAGCAAAAATATCTTCAGTATACAAAGTTGGCATTATTGTTACTCCAACACAACCTGTGACTTCAACACTGATGTTTACAAATAACTGATCACTACCTGGTCTTTGACGCACTCCACCATGGCTCTGCGCTGAGGGACCACATTACAGGCCATTTTCTGTCCAGTTTGGGGTACTGTGCAAACCTGGAACTTTACAAGCTCCCCTTTCTGCAGACAATCTGCCTTGTTTACCATACCCATGATTCCAAAGGGATAATTTGTGCCTTTAGTTCCACCTGAAACCAGAGCAAAGGGGAGAGGGTTGGTCTTAAATTTTCCAAGAAAACAATGTAGTTTTAAATGTCAGGACCCATTCTTACTTGACACCTACCTTCCTCTGTTATTTCAATAAGCCCTTGGTATTCTGTCTGGGAGGGGTCCACACTGCGTAAGGGACGGATAACTTTCCCCATCATCACTGTCACACCAACATCATCACCAATGCCATTCACTAAAAAGTAGAAAACAGAGGGTTTCACACACCTTTAATTTATCAGCAGTCCCACCTACACTGCTGTGTCAAACACTACAAGTAAAATTCATGTAAATTAAACAGCAGGAATAAAACCCCTCATACCTGCAGCCACTTTGGTAACCTTTTCAGCGCTGACTTTATTTCCTTTTCCCTTTGAGAGAGTGTACTCCACAGTGTCGCCAAGCTCCAAGTTCTCCAAGTCTCCACACATTTCACTGAGGAGAAATGAGATTAAGAGATAAACTGAGACGTGGATGTCAATTCACAGAGCTTGGATGCGATTCATACATAGAATCAGCAACAAACTCATCCAAACGGCAGCTTAAACCTCTACCTGTAGTGAAAGAAAATCTCCTGGTCATGATTTGCTGTTTCAATGAAGCCAAAGTTGTCCTTTAGTGTGGCAACAAATCCATGCAGTCTCTTGGCATTGGAGGCATTGCGGTTGAGGACCCTGATAGAGACTGCACTCTGCTGGCCAGTTCGCTTCACTTCATTGATGGAGAACTCCACCTGAGAACAAACACATGAATGTGTGAAAAGCTGGTAAATGAAAATATACACAGCAGACTTCAAGTTTAAATTAATTAAATCATCACAGCAAATACAGCTTCAAAAATGTGGGCTGTGTTAGCATCATGCATGTATAGAAACTACTCAATGTCCACTTGTTCAGCAGTGTCTACAATAATGGAGTTCATTTTAAAGAAGAGTTTAAATCTCGATTACTCTATGATAACATTTTCATTAAATTCTCAAGCACAAGTAATGAGTGCAGTGACACTCTGATACCTTGTCTCCGACCTGTGGTTGTCCACCTCCCTCCAGGTCCTTGGTATGGTATGGCACAGTGAGTTTCACGCCGCAGTCTTCATATGCAATAACTCCTTCCTCACATTCCTAAACACAGTACAACAAATCGACATCATCTTTCCAGTGAGGAGCATCACCAATGTTTGATCCAGCTGCTTCCCACCAGAGCTGACTGTCATCAATGCTGCACCTGTTTCTCAACAAATCTGGTGAAAGCTACCAATGTCTCAACCGATTCACTCAGATGATTGAAGAGTGTATTAGATGATGGTGTGCAGATGGCCAACAAGCATACGAGAGGCATCAGTGTGTGGCAATACATCATACTGTAGCAGCCTAGTTGGTTAGCATTAGGCTAGTCTACTGCGACAGCTCTGAGTTACAGCCTACAATGCAGGGCTGCATAATTACCCACCACTGTTCTAGTCTCAGCTGTTGGGAACATTGGCATAATTTATTCTCTCCTCATTTGTGCACATAAACAGAACCAGTCACAACAATTTACTAGCATTATCATGAATATCAGTCATATGGTCTGATCAGCCTGGCCTGCTTAATTTGAATAGCTTTTTCATGACAGTTTAATGCTTTGTTGCAGTCTTCAGTTACTTCACTTGCATCAATTATTTTGAAATCAAAAATATTCAACCATCTTAAACTCAAGCGCCAAACAAGGAACAGACACTAGTAAGCCCAGAGAAATGTTGATTTAATGACTAATTTCAGGAGCCATTTAAATCATGTAGGAAGAACCAAAAGAAAATAGTTACTAAATAAAATATTGCTAAAGCAACCTAACAGACTGTTCCCAAAAAACATTCCATACTAGTAATTGTGACTACTTTTTAATTGTGCAGCCCTACAAGGCACTGAATCAGTGACACAAGGAGTTTGTGTTTCTAAGGGTTAATTGCTGATCAAATACCATGCTGTCAGATAACGGAGTTAAAGTGAGCCAGAGGTCTGCAAAGACTAACCTTTTCTACAACTCTACCCTTTAAAAATAAGAAAGACATCAATTAGACAGCAAGGCTTGTCAACATTACAGTGCAGTATTTATCAATTAATCTTTCATCCAAGGTCTACAAATCAAATAATTATCTCTTGGACTAAAATGTTAGTGGAAACAAAAATCTAGTACTACAAGTCTGTTGGTCCTTATAATTTATATTTGAGACTTTATTCATGTGGCTTCATGCAGGTCTAAGTCCTACCTTGTCTTTTTTCTAACAAGGAGCATGAACAGGACGAAGTCATTGAAGGAGAAAACAAAGAGGAAAATTAGAACTAAAATAAAAATTGGGAAGATGGGTAGATGATGTGGGTTGGACTATGAGGCTATTGTTTATTACTGTACTGGGATATGTTCATCAACAGCATTTGTAATAACTGCACTATGGTACCTTCTCCTTGTTCTTGGTGGGACTGGCATTCTTGTTAGTGGTTCCCAGAATGTCCTTCTCCACCACACCCACAAAGCGCTGCTCAGACTGCGTATGGAAGGACACCGTGCCCTTAGGCAGCTTCTTGATGCGCACGGCATGGTTCCGCTGTGCTGACAGCATATCCTGGCAATGACAATACATTTACTTTTAGTTTGTCATCAACTATGAACACAGTAAGAATGTGCCTCCTGAAGTAATAATACTGAATACATATTTGTGAAAAGCTTATTAACAGGACCTACAGGCACAACAGTGAACTCCACTTCATCTGAGATGTGCAGTTGGGTCTCCTCTAGAACTTCACTGAAGTGAAAGAACATCCTGGCATCCCGATCCACACACTTAATGAAGCCAAAGCCATCACGTATAGCCGCAATCACCCCCTAAGAGAAGATTGAGTGACATAGCGCCACTGTCTGTGAACAGGCATCCACTTTGGATTTAAATGTGGCAGCCCCATCATTCATCCCTTTCATCTCTAATGATGCACTCTATAAACACGGGGGGGAATTCTCTTTTATAATTCTCACCATTTCACGGGTCTCCTTGGTGAAGTTGAAGGTGTCTGGAAGGATGTCGATGTTGGTGGCCCTCTCCAGCTTATCCCTACGGTCGGTGGAGATGTTGAACTGTATGTGATCTCCCTCTAACAGTGTCACCTTGGACTTTGTGTCCTTCTCGCCGAACGGCAGTTCCTTGTCGGTGAAACCAATCCGGGCACTGATACGACCTGGTAGAGGATCGTTCTTTGAAGGAAGAAAGGAAACGCTTGTAAGAAGTGTTCGTTAGTCAGTTCCCTTCCCGATCTTACAGCCCAAGCCTCTTCACATACAGAATTCCTCTTGTAATCTTTTTACCTGGTTTTTGGTGGGAACCTTGGGTATGACCTTTACCACCGTGCCTTCAAACTGCTCAATGCTGATATCCTCAAAAATGACTGTTCCTTGGGGGAGCAGCCTCACATCTGTGGCTACTTCTTTACCCTATGATCACAAGAACAATACATGTAAATATTATATACACATCGTCAGGTTGGTCAGTAAAAAGTTACACACTTCAACATTGGTCAAAAGTGGATCAATCCAGAGTTCAAGATACAAGATACTCAAGATTACTAGATGCTTACATTTCTGTCTTTGATGGTGAACTCCACGTCATCTCCAGCCTGCAGAGCTTCCAGATCACCTTTGAACTCGCTGTAGTGAAAGAAGATCTCCTTCACCACATCAGCCCTCTCAATGAATCCGAACGCCTCCTGAAAGACAACACATCATTTAGCATAACAGTCACATCAACCATCCAAAAGGTCAGTTCCAGTGCCTATCTCGAGTTCAGTTTGTTACTTTATGGGATTAACCAAGGATTAGCAATTGTAACAACAAAGTTAATCACATTCAAAGATTCTATTTGTGATGTATTTTAGTCAATACATTATTATTCTATGAGGAACCACATAATTAGCGTTATGCAACAATTTATCTAAAGCAAATGTGTCTGTTACAAACAAGCCAAAAAGGTATTGAGGAAAGTATATAGTTACTTTTCTCAACTGGTTTGGAAAGGACATTAGAACATGTCTAACTGGCCCAAGAAGTCCTCACAATGCCATCAGTGGCCCTTACCTTTGTAGCACACACCACACCCTGGCACCTCATTTGCTTTTTCTTCACAAGTTGAATATTACGAGCACTGACTGCGCCAGTACTGAAACACAAGAGCAAAAAATAATAAAGATCGAGTCCAAGCTGGCAATTATAGAGATAATACTGACACTGGGAAAACACTTACTGCTTGTTGGTATCCATGTAAAAACTGACTTTGTCGCCTGTGTCCAGATGGATGTTACCCTCCACATCATCAGGAGTGTAGGTAAGGTAGAACACTTCCTGTGGAAAGCCAGACCACTGTCAAAGTATAAAGGGTTTAGGACAAACCTATTAACCTCAATACTATTCCACATTCAAGACAAGGGGTGGGAATATCCATGTGATTCACAATGTAAGGGCTATAATGCAATTGTAAAAAGATTCTCTTCATCAAAATATGATCCTTAAGAGAATCGCAATGCAGTTAGGCATCAACTTGTCCCCACACCCCTACTCAAGGCCTACTCCAAGACCTTATCATATTTCTTAAAAAGTAAAATAATGTATACAAAAGAAAGACAGAACTAAGCATGTGACAAGTAATTAAGTTTAATTTACACAAAAATATCAAGAGTGGAAGAATGAAACTTTAGTTCAATTAACACTGCCTTTCACAGCTCAAGCATGCTGTAATTGATGCCGCTTTTCTTACCCCGTTTCTTTCGTAACAAACACTGCCAGTGGGCACCTGGCCAGGGGCAGACTTTCCATCCAAGTGCACAGGGATTGCTGAGACAACCTGTGGAAAAAGGGAGGAAATTACAAGAAGAGGCCATTAATACATTGCTTTCCCAAATCGAATTTATTGTTATCAACACATCCCGATTAAAATATTTCTGGACGCATGATGGATGAAATGGCTGAATTTCAAATGTCACAGTAACAAGTATATCAAGTGTCTCACAAGTGGCATTTGTGCTTGTGTGAAATCTGTACACAATGTCAGGTCTCCAGTATGTTGGTAACCCGACTGAACAAGTTAGTGCGTCAAAGAATCTGTATGATAGTGCAGCTTTGTAGAATCACATTGTGCTCTGTATGTAAACTCAGATTTATTATGTGTATGCATTATAAAACAAGGGGCAACACTTGCATTTTAAAGCGTACGTCACCATTGAGCCAAGCACTAAAGGCTCTGCCTTCCTTTGCTGAGCTCAATTTAATGATGCAGCAGTCAAGCTCATTGACTCTTTGCAGCTGTGTACCAGAATGATCAATGTAAGATTTGTTTTACTTTGTGAGATTGAGCAACTGAGCTATACTGGCTGCTGTGAGCATTCATGTAGAAATGTAATATGCCCGACGGGCAAACACATTGATCACTTGACTATATTTGTTCAACAGACATTCAACAGCTCTTGCAAACATGCATGTCATCACAACAAGCCAATCTGAATTGTAAATCTCAAGGAAAACCTTCTTAAATTTAGATGCCGGATGACAAGGGGATCACAAGGGGCTCAAATTTGACAACATATTTACAAAAACATCCCCTGCCCCTACTCGAAAAACATAATGGGGCAAATACTAAATGTTAAATTGACAGACAGGACAGAACCAAAAATAAAATGGTGTTCCTTAACTGGATGAATATAACCATGCAGCACAGTAAAGGGATAGGCGTGCAGGTCTGGCCCCACCTGGCCCTGGATGCGCTCCTCTGGCAGCACCTCTGGCTTTATCTTTAGCAGCTTCACTGCTATGGGCTTGCCAGTGCGCCTGTCAGAGGAAACCTCAAATTCTACATCATCTGAGGAGAGAGAAGCAGCAGAACACACACTTAACACAATTCTAATGATAAAGGGGACATCTTAGGTTTCAGTGATGTAGCTGAAAAATTTTGTCTTTGCAACAATATCAGTTCTACATGTTAAATATTTATAATTAGTCCAAGGCCACGCACCTCCTATTTTAAGCTCCTGCAGGTTGCCATTGTACTGGGAACAGTGGAAGAAGAGACGAGCCTGGCGTTCAGAGCACTGGATGAACCCATAAGAAGTCAGGAGCTTCTCCACCACACCAGTCTCTCTTATGCCAGGCCCTGTGCCATTGGCGTATGCAGTGTGTCCATTGTTATGGAGCATGCCTGGGTCAAAACTCATCTGGGGGAGAGGAGAAGCTAGCATAAACATGCATCCAGTAGTGGATCAATGTGAAACAGAAATAAATAAAAGGAAAAGGGGGAGGTCGCAGTTTAATGCAGTGTTTGATGCCAACCTTAAAAAAAAAACAAAAAAAAAAAACACAAAAAACACTTCAAACATGCAGGTATAGAAAACTTCAGAGGTAGTGGGGAGGATAATAAAGCAAAAGTAAAGCTACGTCAGAGTCTTCTGGAGCCATCTGGTCAGCAGTTGAGAAGGACACACGTTGATATTGCCTCAAAAGAATTTCGGGATAGTTTATACCACCAACCGGAAAAAAAAAAATCAACTGACAACCAATTGAACAACCACACTGTGTCGTGCTTTCCAATTTCCAGTTGTTATGCACTAAAAGCAAAACTTTCCAGAACATCCATGCAATTCTGGTTAGACAGACAATTGTTCAAAAACAGTTCACCTCCCTCTGCCAACAACCATCAATTATGCTGGAACATCTACAAAAACTTGAATATCAAATTCTCACTACATCCTGGTTCAACTCCTTTTTCACACAACAAACCATGCTGTTAGAAGTCACATGACACAACAGCAGCTCAGAGCTGTCAAGTCAGTGTGGGCACCACCGAACATGCCCCCTTACTGATCTCTGATACAACGGAGTCCGCTTGTGCTTTTTACTTCCTGGGTGAGGATGGCAAGACATGGAAGCGGAGCGGGGGATTGACATGGGAGCAGTGGAGGTAGATCGGCCAGAGCCAGAGTTGCGAGCCACTGGAGGTTCAGAGGAGCCCCTTTCCATTTCTGACACTGGGGATAGGACTTTTATACGCTGTTGGAAGGAGGTAACTGCTTTGAGAAGCGACATAAACAGACTTTAACATTTTAAAATTTACTCGTACCCAGATATCACAAGTTATTTAGTTGTCATGCAAACGTTGAAAATGTTTTCCTGCATTTGGGTATAAAATACTGCATCGTCTACTTGACCGTGTTATCCGCAGATATTTCGTAGGACACCCAGTGTTTCTCCGGGCGCCAATTTCTGTAGACCCACCGTATATATACACACACAATCCACAATATCATGTCCGTGTATGTAAAGACTTCTCCAATGAATTATATTTAAGCCAATCACAACTGCCACCAGTACTCAGACACTGTGAGAAAATCCTCATCTATCTAACTGCTAGGCAAAAAGTCCACCCAATAACAATGTGTTTGCTACCATGACAATCTCATATGACAGCATCAAATGGCACAATAACGAGTGGTTTAAAGCACTACAGCACACAAACGGGTAAGGCTCTACAGAGAAGGCAGACAAAAAAGTGAAAAGTTTGACTAACTTCTTTTCGCAGCTTTTAAGGGGAAGAGGTACAAGTACACCAACACAAATGCTACTCAAGGTCAAGTAAAATAAAACTACTGAAGATGGAGAATCAGAAAATGCAAATGACAGGTCGAATAGCGGTGTATCTACAGTAGACAGAGTTTGTGATGGGTTATGGGTTATGAGGGGGGTCCCAGAGCAGCCTCTTCTGTTAGGCCCTGTGCTGTACTGTAACAATGAGCTACTTGTAACAGATCTATTAGTTTTTCAGAGGGACCAACCAATATGTAGTGTAGCTTGTATTTGTGTTGCCTTGATCTGAGATATGGACTTGTGTAACCAATATTATTTGCCTGGTCCGACTATGTTTTTACTGGATTGTGACGCAAAAAAAAACAAAAAGATGGATAAGAGGGGGGGGAGGGAAAAAAGGTTTACAAAAAATGTATTTGTGAACAGCGCCAAATTTCTACAGTTTAAATCAGAACACCCCTCACCCTGCAACAATGTAACTGAGTAGAGGCTAGTCTCGGGAGCCCGAAAAAGGATGAAAGAGGTTAGGCCATTCACAGCAGAGAGATGCAGGGCAAGGTGGGTGGATGGGTGTTCGATGGGGGTGGGGCACGTAGAAAAGAGGTGGGAAGGTGGAACTTACGGATCGGCCATATGGCGACAGGCTGAGTCCGACAGGGGAGGTGCTGCTCAGGTCAGCGCTAACAAACGCGGTGGGTGGCGACGCAGGCAAGGTAAACTCAACAAAGCCTTTCCAGGGGCTGCCCATATTTTCCCATAAACTCGGACCAAACTTGCTTGAGCACTTGCTGAACTTGATTACTTGATTGAATTTTTTTGCTTGACTGTTAAGTACTATTTTTTTATGCAACCACCCAAATGATACACCGCTGGATGTCTGCAAGGGTGAAGAGAGGAACAAACATAACGGGTAAGGCAGATAGGTAAGCCAGTGTGCCAAGTGTCAAATACAAAAGGAAAATAGCTGTGGGCTTTTATCCCCCCGAAAAGGCCAAAAATCAGGGAGGATATGACTTGAAAACGACAGAACAGGAAAAAAGGTGCGGGCTGGGTGTGGGAAGGCAATCAATCATTGTCAAACTGAATTAAATAACCAGTTTAACTGTTTGGAGGTGGTGGCAGTTCAGTTCAGCTGGCTTATGTCAAGGTTTGATAAGTTATTTTTAGCAAAAAAGCAATGTAGAGGTCAAATCAAGCCTTCAACTCAGTATCACATGTTACACTTAAGCCACATCGGGACTGTTTTTATCATGTGCCAAGAGCTGATATCGCCCTCTCTGGTTAGTTTAAGGTGTGCTAATCAGTGAAATCAGCTACTGCAAATAATCAGTAAAGATGCTGCCAAAAAAAAAATATATAATTAAGAACCCCAAACTGATGAGGTCAAAAATCCAGACACACTTTCAATAAAAAGCCATTTTACAATAGTAGCATGTGTATTTGTCAAAGCTGGATGTGTTTAAGCAAACTAGAAAAATGTACTGTTCTGTGTTCAGTGATAAGAAAACAACCTCTGCATTGCTGCCCAAAATTTAGCGCAGCTGGCCAAACTGAATCAGAATTGAGACACAATCTGTGTTTGTTAAACAATACCCCAACATATACACATGGGGGATTTATCAAGTGCAGTGTCTGAATTCCACCCAAATTGTATCGAATTTGAATCTGAAATTTAAACCCCTTTATGGAACAATTTTCAGGATATTAAAAGGGGGGGAAACATCATTCAAAACATAGGTGAAATCATAAGCGATTAAACAGGTTAAAACAGTACAACTGTCTTTAACATGACAGAACTCATGTTATGGAGGGACTACAACTGAGACCCACCTTAATTTGACGTCTTGAATCTTGTAATTCTCAGGATCTCTGTGACAATGCAGTTCCTGCAGACCTCTTCACGCACACAGTTGAACACACACACTTGTTACAAGTTTCTGGCACAAGTTCTAGATGGTTGCATAAAGCAAAAAAGGGGGAGAAATCTAGCTCAAAAAAAGGCAAACGCAGGTGCAATAACACTGCTTAGAAAAAATTACAATGAAAACAGTTTGAGGAGTAGAGGGAGGGAAAGACAGGGGGAACTATGGGGAAGAAAAAAAAACTAGCAGATAGCAGCCCACTCCACACCCCGGTGGTGAGTCGGTGGTGTGGTGAGGATGAGGAGGGCTAGGAGCAGCGTTGGGACGTGTGCTTTGTCAAAGCTGTTGAGTAGGCACAAACTTCTGGTTTCAGATCAGTTATTGTCTTCTCAGAATATGCTTGGGCATAGGATTGCTTTTCTTCCGCGTTTCAATTGGGCTGATGTGCGTCTTCTTTGGTCGTTTCAGGATTTGGTTACTTCTTGTGTTTTAAACCCTTGAAGTGATCCTTTGTTTTCCCACACGTGTCTTCGGTGTTGCAACTTTGCTTGTTTTGGGTGGTTTGTCTTCAGTTTCTTTGTTATGATCTGAACTTGAAGCAGTTGCGGATGGTACAAAAATTCAGTTCCGTTTCACTTCATACTGTTGGGGGAAAAAGTAGATTTCGTTAGATGAGCAGAGGTGAGGACTTAGGACTTCATTTTATGTTGATTAACAACAACAACAACAACAACTTCATTGCTCACACAACTCCAAGAGTCTTCAGCAAGGCAGACAACCATAGTTACATTGTCAGCTGTTAAGAATTGCACATTTTCTGACCCATGAACAGCAACAACCCTGGCTGGCAACGAATTGAAGTTCTCTGAACACTAGATTCTTTGCCCCCAGACCCACGTGTATAAAAATAGGTTTTCCTCAGATGCCTCTGGACACAGCCCACAATGCCAGGCAGCTGACTAGCAGGCAATAGCTGTGATCATCAAGTTCTTGTGCATAACTTCAGTTCATGCCATGACATTTAGTTTGTTTTAGTCCCATTTAGTTAATTATTTAGTTTAGTCCCATGTATGTTAATTTTTTACTAAATTTAGTTACAAACTGATCTCCAGTCAGTAGGTTATAGCAGATTGTTGTTGACCTAAATACACTGCTTTGAAAACACACTGGGTGAGCCAACCCAGGACACATGATATCTGTTTGCTGTGACTGTGTTGCAATGACTACCATCCCAAGTACTTCCTGGAAATGTTAAAATATAATGCTGTAAAAACTGCCCATGTGTATTCTGTGCAAGAGGGAGGGTGGGCTTCTTTTCTTTCTTTTTTTTTCTTCTTTTTTTAAAGGTGCCTCTTTGATATTCAGATGAAAATGTCTTATCCACATTATTTATCAAACACTTGTGTGTTTTGATTTCATTTGCAACACTTGTTGATGATTACTGGACCTAGTGGAACCAAAGCTGTGCAGCCTAGTGATAGGACAAACAAAGAAGGCAGTTATCACACGATGGGTTTCTTAAGTGGGTTAAAGGTCATGAGCAATGAACAGAGACAACTCCTGTGAAAACAGCCTCGGAGGAGATGGGCTCCTGCGTCCCCCCTTTTTTTTACTTTGGTGACGCAGAAAGAGAAAACAGTCCACCCACTAAATCGCCAGCACCGATTGGCCATGTCAGCGCTTTCGCCCCAGAAGTAAACTTTAGTTTGGCTCGGCAATCATTACAGAAATGCGAGGAACTGTACATACAACCTGGCCCTGTAATGATAGAAGAGGCTAATAAACCGCAAGATTAAGTCTCTTGTCTCGCAAGCCTCAACACGACGGTGCCACTCTGGTCTGGGCCCGAACAACAACCACTCTGACAGGACCGACCATGTGACTTCCCAGCAATCCGCCATCCTCAGCTGGAACTGCTAATAAGGCCTGATCCAACACGTTGCGGCATGCAGCGCTATCGAAAACGTCACATCTTTGCTAAGCGGCTAATTTTTCAATACACGTCAAACTATACAACATGTGCCTCAACACTCACAGACAGACTGCTTTTCGCCGCTTTGCTGCCTACGAGTCAGAACAGCGCCCGCAGCAGCGATTTCGTATAAATTTCATAATCTTAATGACCTTGCGTGGACAAATGCAACCAGACAGATTAGCATATCGCTAACGCTAAAGTCGTACAGAGCCAAATGCCCCCGGGCGTTTCCGAGTCTTTTTAGGAAATTAATTCACGGCCGACAATGCGCCACAAGTTAGCTCAGATGTGTAGCACATCGGGCATTGAAACATTTATAATCTAGTTGTTATCGCAGCTATGTGGCTCGGAGCCTCTGCTCAGAAAGTTAGCGGAAAGTAGACTCTCCATCATGTCATTTCAGTCCACTGAGTCAAGCACACCAAGCCCTGTCCAAGAAACGGTCTCTTTAACGCTGTGTGGTTTATCAGAAAATGTACACCCTTGGCAGAAAATTATTTGAGACTTGTTACAGATCAATACGGTGTGCGGACGCATTCGGCAACCATATGATACACGATCATTACTTTATTTTAATGATATATTCTAAGGAACTCTGTAGCACCGCGCACTGTCCTCCGACACAGGGTATTATGATAGAAATTGTTTTGAACCCACGATTGAAGAGTTTGAAATGGTCGATATGAAAGTGCCGACGGAAACCGTAAAACCTTTACCATTTGCGAGCATTCGGGATGGGTGCACTAACGACTTATCAAGGTCAAAATAAGCTGGCATTAACTGAGGTTTATTCACTTAACACACATTACAGAAACATAACGTTATCTGAGCTAACGGCACGAGGACCCGGACAACAAAGAAGCTACGGCAAGCGGTCGGAGACGAGTGCTCAATTCTAATCAATTATCATGTCCGTCACTGTCGTCTTCCACAGCAATGACACACCTGTGCCGTCTCCTTGGCACATTCAGACACGTTTTGGAAATACACGTTTGTTAATTCGAGCCTGTTACTGTATAAAGAGGCGGTTTTCAATGCTAAGCTGCTAGTAGCGGCTAAAGTTAGCTAGCACGCTGCTGAACTGCTTGTGGTGATTTATGGTGAGGAAAAACACGGCTGCCCCCACCCAGGCCCGAGCTCTGCGTATGACCAAGCGCAGGACGACCGCAAACTTCCAAATACCCGCCGTTCAAGAAAAAGGATATCTATCTTTGACACATGTCAAACAAATGTCTGAATTGTAATTTGAAACAGGATAATTAATAAAAACTCACCCCAACAGCTTTCAGCACTGTCACCAGCGCCGCTAGAAGCAGCACGGCACATTACGTAGTGAGAAGGGAGGCGACTACCGCGATATTTGACAGCCTGAGGACAACCAAAGAGCCTACAGGAAAGAGTGGCCACTGTCGTACAGCTGCTGGTGAGTAACCCGTATTGTGGTAACGAAGTGAGAATGGGATTCTGGTGACACATCCCCGATGTTAATGGTGGTTTTCTCTTCTTTAACTTGCCATTTAGGTTCGAATGCCGCTTTCCTGACAGTGTGGTAATCAGCATGCCATTCGGTTGTTCCAGACACCCGAACCCAAAACGTGTCCCACATTTGATCAATTAACAGCGCCCCATCTCTTCATTTAGTAGAGTTTCTGATGACACACGTTGCAACTTGGGGTTGTATTCAAGAACGACATTGTAGGTCACCGAGACACCGCAATGCTTCTAACTTATTGAAGCAAGACATGATGATGATACCTAAAGCTCTTAAATAAGCCAATTAGATCTTTAATGGCTGATCGATCAAACGTGTGCATCAGTTTACTTGATTTTTAACCATACAGTGTCGATATAAATAAACAATACAGTTTATATGCCTTCATTTATTGTAATTTTCCTGTGTGTGCTGCTGTGAGTTAAAGTACTAACAGGATCATACAAGATCAAGATAGGAGCACAAAGAACCATAGAAAGCATAGAAAGCTAAAAAGGGAGGGTTGCAATGTCACCAAATACATTATTAAACATTGTAAATTAGACTTCACTTGTGACTTAACATGGTGCAGTCACCGCCATACAGACTCTCAATAGAATTCAAATAAAATAAAATAAAATTGATTGAATTAAGTGACAGGTTCCATAGGACGAGCTGATAATGCAATGAATATAGATCATGAAGAAAAAATACAAATGAAAAAAAAGAAACACAAGTTGATTGGTCTGAAGTAGCAAAAGCTATAAATACTCACCTTTAATAAACTCAGCATGGGTTTTGCCCCCTCTTATACCGGTGTTTTGTTTTGCTTTGTTTTTAAAATAATTGCCAAGGTTGCAGCTATTTCTTTTGCATCTGCCAAACTTCCATAATATCTAAACTCTCCAGTAGAGGGCGGCATCCACCCCGAATTTGGTTTGCGATGCTCGTGATAAGTATACATAGAAGAAGAAAACACGGATGTGACGTTGTCGTAAGGTCTCACACGGAAACGGCAGTTGACAACAAATAAGAGTAACCATTTTTATTTGTGAGTACTATAGTTATTCTGTCTATCGACAAGTATTTCCACAAGTCTGTATAGTTTGCACACGTTGCTACAAAGCCACCGCAGCTGCCTCGGCTGACTGAGGCTAGAAAGCTACGGTAGACTAAGACGGCGAGGTATTTTCACCTAGCTGGCTGTGTGGAGTAGCTTGTTGGCGATACACACAGGAGTTGTCAGCTTCCAATAAATGGCCTGCACTTTAGAAAAAGTGTTGGGCGATGCCCGGACCCTTCTCGAGAGGCTGAAAGAGCACGACACGGCCGCCGAGGGACTTATAGAGCAGTCCGGGGCCCTCAGCCAGAGAGTGCATGGCATGAGAGAGGTGGGAAATGCCCTTCCAGACAAGGTAAGGACAAGGATCTCAACTTGGTAACCATGTACATCTATGTAAAGCTGCACTCCTGTATACGCACAGTACTGGTATAACAAGGCTTAGTTGAGCTCGGACTTACCTACCAATTCAGAATAACTGAAACCCAAAGCATAATTTACTGCCCCCCACTTTCTCAAATGTTTCTTCTGATGATCTTGACCAATGATAATACAGGGAAGCGTGGACCACAAATAAAAAGCTGAGATTGTGGTTAATTGTTCGCCTCTGCACCAAGTTTAATTAAAGTCTCTTCAGTTTTTCAAAATTATCTGCTCAGATGTTTTGTAGCCGTGTATCTTTGAGATAACCCAAACAACGTTAAATCCCCTTGTTGTTGAATGGAGTTTGGCATGACATTCATTTACAGAGGCTTCAATATATATCTTGCATGAGATTCCTCTCATCTTGAGACTAACTGTGATTATTGTGTTTGTTTAGGGGATTTGCTCTAACAAACAAACATAAAGAATAAGTTGTTGACCAACCAGGTCAACCTCCCCATTGGCAGGAAAGCAACAATCAGACGTTCTGATTTTCTTGGAAATTTTTTTGCAGTTTCCCTTTTGATGTAGAGATTGGAAGTAGATACTTTTACTAGTAGAATAATTGTCTATCTTTTTAAAAAAGAAATTAAACTGGCTTTGCACCATCATAGTTTGTTGTAGCATCATTATTGCACTTGGAAGTGGGGTCTTTCAGTTTTTCATATTAACTTCACAAATGGTTGGTTTAATATTTAAACATTTCTCACAACTGCCCTTTACTGCTCTCTCCTCCCAGCACATAGAAGACACTTCAGAGATTCAGGAGCTGACAAAATACAAGCCCCATGTCCTTCTCACTCAGGAAAACACTCAAATCAAGGAACTACAGCGGGAGAATAAAGGTAAAAAAAAAAAAAAAAAAACATCCTATTTTGTTGATTATATGGCTGTTTTTTGTTTGTTTTTGTTTTTTTTAAATATATTTTTGCTTACCCTCTTCATGGCTGTCTCTACAGAGCTTTGGTTGTCTCTTGAAGAACACCAGTATGCACTAGAGTTGATCATGGGTCGATACCGCAAGCAGATGCTTCAGCTGATGATGGCGAAGAAGGAGCTGGACACCAAACCTGTGCTCAGCCTACACGAGAACCACGCAAAAGTACATCGGCGTTTTTTAAAATTCTCAGTTAATCGTTACGTTAGGACTCCAAGTTATTGCTTGTACAGCTCAGTGCTTTGATTTAAGAAACATCTTGTTTTCTGGATATTCTCCAGGAAGTGCAGAGCCAGGTGGAGCGGATATGTGAGATGGGCCAGGTGATGAGAAGGGCGATGCAGGTGGATGATCAGCACTACTGCTCTGTTCGAGAGAGGCTCGCTCAACTAGAGGTGAGCACAGTGCTTCTGTAGAATCAGGTACAACTGTGGATGTTTTTCTGAGTGAATCCATATGTCCGAAAATTTCACTCTGTTTGGCTAGATACACCTAGATATAAATGAGGAAAATATGTGATGATAAGTATTTTTGGACAAACTGACCATATCAAGTGATACTTTGGATACTGCAGAGTTTGACATTGCTGTTGGTAAACACACGATTCAAAGTTGGCCCCGGCTCACCAGTCAACACAGAGAGAGTGAGCGGTGGTGGTCGAGGGAGCTAGATATTAAATGAACAGAGGGAGCAGCCATGGCGAGAACAAAGCAGTGAAATGAAATATTAATTTTGGATTATTTCACAGCAGATAGACATTTTGTTAAAAAAATAAACACGCCGACACCTCCACATAAACCCATCAGATTTTTGCTGGATACATCTTGTCTGTCTCTGCTCTGCCTCGGCGTGTGTGTGACCCCGCCCTGCCGTCGGTCAAACAGACATTCAAATCTGCTGCTCTTTACGCATAAACAGCATATCACTATGTTTTTTAACAGTCCCGACCTTACAATGTTATCATACATCAGTTATTTTATTTTTTACACTTTTTTCTATGCTTTTTTTTTTGTCTTTTTCAGATTGAGAACAAGGAGCTGCGAGACCTCCTTGTCATCAGCAAGAGCTCTGTGAAAACAGCGAGAGAAGAAACCAGCCAGCCAGAAGCAGAAGTAGCAGCAACAGCAGCACAAGAACAGTCCCCTCAGTCAGGGTCCACAGAGTGATCAGAGCAGCTTCAGAGTGAACTGTGGTTGAGGCAACAAGTCCTCCAGGACCAGGGTTGGAGGAGGCAAGGTTGATGATCTCTTTGCCTGTGTGCACCACATTATTTTTGTATATAAGATGGAATGCAGTTAAACCCACAGCATATTTTTTGTAGTGAAGGCCACTTAAACACAACATGGTAGGAAGCTTTCACCTGTGGGTATATTTGGATGATAGATATTGTTTTCACATGCACAACATGTGTATTATCACTTGGTTGTTACTGACAAGACAAGTGAAAGCTAAGACACATCTATATTTGGAGTAAAGGCAGTAAAAGCAAAGGGGATTTATTTTGTTTTGGCCAAAGATGCATTTATTCGTCAAGGACACAGTTTCTACCTCTTTGGTGTCCCTTTGCTGTTCACTCACACTCACGATGTGTAAAATGCTTATTACCATCCCTTCTGTCAGAGTTCACTTGAAGGCCATTAAGAAGCCAACTTGTATTCATGGCTGTGCTTGATAATCACTGCCAACAGGATGGCTTTTGGCCGTTTCACACACTTTGCCTGCTGAGGAGTGACATGGATCGTTTGTATGTGATTGTCATTTTATGAATTTAATACGTTTGTCAGTCAGTTTGTAGGATTCATATATACCATAATTTCCATGTTTAGTGCTTTGATTCTGTGTGTTAAACACCCATTTTCTAGTTTTCAGATTTGAATGCACAGTAATCAAGTGTCCCAGCATCTTTATGTAATGGTAACGATTTCAAAATATGCCAACTTTTTGTGTGATGGATATCTAATGTTTGCGCACTGTATGTGGTCAGATATTGTCTATTGTCATCTCAGGAAATCAGTGTTATAAGGTGAACATGCTGTAAAGACTCATGGCAGTGTACTGTTTTGTGTCAAACGAAATTTCATTCAGAAACTTTAAAATAAATTTGCAAAAAAAAGATGTGATTAAAAAATGTCAAATATGAATGCTTTTTTAAACCCATATGTGTGTGTGTGTGTGTGTGTGTATGCACAGTATGTGTTTGGTTTAATACAGTCACTGGGTTAATTATAGTTTGGACCATTCTAGTTTTCACCGCTGGATGGCGACATTAAGCTGCGGGTGTAACGCCACTCGCGAGGTTTGGAAAACTGGCGTAATGCTGCGTTCATGTGACCAAGTATAATCGAATTTTCATATACAGTATGTGTGTTTTTTTTTCTCATATTCAGTATTAACATCGAGCCGATAAACTAACATGTAAAAGAACTCTTGAGGGTATACAGCCTTCTGCTTTTTGCCACGTGGTCGTCCCTCTGTGGCACAAATCGAAATAATCTCCGACAGCACGTGAAAGCATCACCAGAGAGCTGCTTTTGACACTTCTAGCCTGACACAAGCTAATGTTCAGCATGTCTGAGAAGGAGCTGGGGAAAAAGTGGGACCGGTGCTTGGCAGACGGTGCCATTAAACTCGGTAAATATCCCAAAGACTCGTGTGTATGACGACATTGTAATCTCCTAAAGTAAGGACAAAATAAGCCGCAGGTTTCACTGTAGTCCACAGCTGTCATTGACTGGGCGATAGGCTAACTAGCTAGCCATAAAGGGCTCGTAAAGGACAACCGAATGACCGATTAGATATATATGATTTATTTATTGTGATGGGTAGTTAAAATATGGATTCATTCTGTAATTTAATTAAAGAATGTAACCATCTGTATGTTTGCCACAACGTCAATCGTATACAAAATTGCGTTTCTCTTTAATGAAGTTGGAAAAAGCTCAAGAGAAACCGCCTTGTAGCAAGTGTTACTTTGCTGTTTTCCCTTTTATCGATACGTAAACCTTTGCCGGAAATATTAGTGTAGAGGTTTAACGAGACGGTATTTGCCTACTCTTGACTTCGGCATACATAGAAAACATAGACACACTTTTATAACCCATATTAGCCTTAGCCATTTAAGTTTCCATTGTCTGGGCTCACAACTCCACAATTTTTAGTATAAAGGTTAGTTACTTTCTTCTAATTATGTGTTGTCCGATGAGTCAGTGGTATTGTAGACGACTGGATCCTGTATTATTCCTTTAAAAAAAGTTCACGTTCATACGCTTGAAGCTAGTAAGCTAGCACCTTAAAACTGACGTTTTTTTGAATGAAGTATGGTGCTACGTCATTTGACATTACAGCTACTGGAATGAGGTACCTGGCCCGCTTGTTTTAACGAGGCAGTGTATAAAGGTGCAGGTGTACTTTGAAAGAGCGAAGGGAAACGACACCACATTATTAACCAGCTTGTTAGACAAATACACAGGCCTACTTCCCACCACCCTACTGTATGGATGGGAGTACACGTACAATTTGGAAGCTTGAAGTTAATGTCATCTGTATTATCACAAAGCAATAAAAAATGGATGCAATAAAATTATATATATATATTATATACATGCAGAGAAGTCAGAGACATTATGAAAACAGCATATGCACACAATAAATAAAGATGAACCAATAGCTGTATAAATTGAACAGTCATTTTAAAGGGACATTGTCACCAGTCAGACTGTAGCTGATTTGAATCTCTCCACTTCTGCAGGTACTGGACTGGGGCTGGGAATCGTGTTTTCCGTTCTGTTCTTCAAACGTAAGTAGTTTCAATGGATTGTTGCTGAACAAGAACTATATGGGAATTTTAATAGGAATGGTAATTTTGCATTTCGTTTCTCAAAAAAATTATGATGATTTTTGCTTGGGACTGTACCGAAAAGGGAATCTTCCCTTATGCCTGGAGTGTATGATTTGTAGGCATCTCTATATCACCACAGTGCCTCGTGTGTGAAGAATTTTCCCTTTATCAAAAAACAAGACATCTTCTGAAATATGAATATGTACGCGGCTATATTGTGATTTAGATAATATTTTGAATAATTGTTCAGCCCTTGAACGTGTCATTTACTCAGAGTGGTTCACAAAAGAGCATCAGAGCATGATGTGTATAATCAGAGCTGGGTAATGCTCTGTAGGTAGGTAAACAAAACAAAACGTCAGTCTTTTGAGTGTTTTTTGTTAATCAATGGATTTATCCGACTTCACCATGCTTTCAAAATCAACTTATAATTGAGAGTATTCTGTGCTTTCGTTGTGAGAAGAGCATTATAACACCCATCCTCAAAAGCACAATAATGAGCATTTGAGTATTAAAGTACATAAAAAGAAAAACAGTCAAGGTGTCACAACAACAGTGTGAAAAGTATTTTCAGGACATGCCAACGCTGGTATGTTTTTAATCACACAGTGAAATGTGTCTTTGTGTAAGAGATAAAGTAAAGGGGTGGCTGCTGCTTGGGAGTAGAGCCAGCGTCTTGTTATCGGAAGTCAGCTGGTTTGATTCCCCTGGTCTGCATGTGGAAGTGTCCTCGGGCAAGATACTGAACCCCAGACTGCTCCTGATGTGCTGGGCGGCACCTTGCATGGCAGCCGCCGCCATCAGTGTATCAATGTATGAATAACTGTAAGTTGCTTTGGACAGAAGCGTCTGCTGAATGCCCTCAATGTAAATGTAAAATAAAGTACCTGTTTCATTTGTAGGGCACACGTGGCCGATTTCATTCGGCTCGGGAGCGGGACTTGGCATGGCATACGCCAACTGTCAGAATGACCTGAGGTCACATTATTTTCAGCAGAGAAGTGAAAAGGTTTGTAAGTACAATAAAACACACATGCACCTTAAAACAACTTGCAGAAATAATTCCTTATTTGTAACTAAGTAACGACTTTGTGTTATTGTTAAAGTAAACTAAGATTTCGTTTACTGATTTCCGTTTTCTTCAACAGGAGCAATAGCTGCGAGTCACCAGGGGACTGTCGTCTTTATTCTTTTGAGTCTGTTCATTTTAATTTTGTTTTTTTTCTGCGGGGGAGTCTTCATTTGCACTGTTCAGTTAGACCCTTATGTCTCTACTGAACGATCCATCCCTAGTATGACTGTATGATATATATGTGCCTGATCAGGACAGTCTGTGTTTATTTAATAAAATGATCATAACAACAAAAACGGTGCCCTGGTGAGTCATTTTCCCTCAGATGCTTCATAATGGATGACGACCATTTAGAAATCACGTTGAACTAAGGAGTACAAAAACGAGGTAGATAATGACTTATAACAGCTAGATTATAAATCATACACTCCAAGCAGAGATGGCGATGCTTTATGGAGTAATAGGAGTCAAGTGTTAATGCAGCTTTAAAAAGATGGGTATTCAGTTTATTTCTGAATGCGAGTGGGAGTGATTTTCTCAAATGTGTCGTGGAGAAAGGTGTTGGCCGCGCTGCAAACACTATCCCATAAGGTAGTGGGCTTGGTGTGGGTGAAAGGGGGTCAGAAGGTTGGCAGCAGCTGATGCGATGTGGCAGATGATGGGCGTAGTGATGGAGATTAGTCAGTTCTGAGGGGGCATGAAAATTGAGAGCTTCGCATAATTCGTTTAGAATTTGGCAAGGCTGTTGACATGGTGGAGTGCAGAGGACTTTACCCCCTTGATGCTTTTGTTTTCTGTTATTTTAGTATTCCAGTGCTCCTGCTGGGAAGTGAATAACTATCGTTATCATGTCAGCTCGTCTAGATTGACCCAAATCTACTGTTGATGAACTGACACCTAAATGTTCCTTATAAATTGATGGATTTTTAAAGGTGCACTACGTAGTTTTGGGGGGAACGTTTTAATCAGGAGAGAATGACCTTCAATGACTTACCTTATTTATGCGTGAACAACCTTTTTCATGACTGAATAAACAAATTGACCTTTAAGGGCGACGCAATTTCATACCGCTTTACTTTATTTATGCTTGGCGGACCCTGCCACCTTTCTAGCTTCATTTGGTGTTCTGTGGACCTTATTTTCCTGAGAACAGCTTATTGATTCAGTTATGGCATCTCCAAAACTACACAGTGCCCCTTAAATGAAATATTCAAATGTTTTCTGCAAAAATGTACACATTTAAAAGTGCAATATGTAAGAATTTCAGTTGAAAACACTCAAAAATGATCAACAGAATGTGGAGAAACAACAGTCCCAGCATTATGACGTCTATGTGTTGTGTTGCAGAAATGTCTGATTAAGTTAGCTTGCTAACTAGCTAGCCCCTGCACGAAAAAGCAATTAGATTTTCTGACGCAGACAACACAAAAACTGAAAAACGAAGGTAACGCTTTACAATTGTATGTAAATGAATATACAATGCAAACTAAATGATTGCCTGTGTATTAAGACCTTTTACTCTGATGCAACAAATCATGTCAACTGCAGCCAGTTGGTCCAGATGTCACTTCAGTTGTATGGAGATTGCTAGAGTATAATCAAAGTGTGAATTTTCATCATGAAACATCGTGAACATTCATCTATTTCAGTCAAAAGCTACATCTTTAAGTAAAAACACAATTTAACAAATCCAGGAAGTGTATTGAGTTGGGAAGGCTATAAAAACATCTCCATGCCTTGGACTGTAGAGTAAAAAAGCTTAATTGTACCATGTTTATTGAGTCTCATGAACTTGAGAAAGTCAGACTAGATATAATGGACCATGCTACTACTAGATCAGACACTCTTTTGTCTTTAAATTTCACACAAACACACACACCACGAAACAGAAAGCATGCAGAATGCCTAATTCTGTGTAAGTCTCCTCTCAAATAGACCTAACTAATAATGCCTCACAACGGATACCATAATAGTTGTACCTAAGTAGTTAAAAACTCAATGACCAAAGATGGAAGAACACCACCCACACCAATTCCTATGATGTAGAATTAGCATTTCTTGGCTGTGATTGTGCATGGTTATGCATTAACAGCTCGATGCTTTGACACGCTCCTTCGGAGAATCTGTGCGCTCGGGCTGGGACACGCGCTGGAGTGGCCGACACAGGGATTAACAGGAGCGGGGGATACACAGGCAGCGTTACAAGGATCATGATACCTGTAGAGCACTTATGAGCGGAGCCTTGCTTACAAATGACTGCTGCACGGCGTCCGCTTGGGTTTCTGCTCCCTTACGCTGTTTCTCAGAATAAAAAGGACTTGTGAAAGGCAGCAGAGCTCCAGCACGACAAAGGACCTGCGGAAGCCGCGCTATTCCACTTCTACCGAGGGGAGGAATAATTCAGAGAATGGGTTCGTGTTCTCCTCATCTTCAGTAGTTTCTCTCACCGGCACAGCTCTCGTATGTCTGGTGGAGCTCATCTCTCTGTGTGTGCCCTCCTCCAGTGGCTGTCATCAGTGTGACATGCTGCTTCGAAACCCTCTGTCAGTCATCGGATGGCTCATTCTGGCTCTTAGCTGTGGATGAGGCAGGGACATGCCGGCCAGGATGGAGAGATGAGTGAAACTGTGTGGGTGATTTTGATCACTTTTCTGGTGGCGGTGGAAGTATTCCAGGGCAACTGGATGTATTCCTGCCAAAAGGAGATGGAGATATTTACCCATGGAGAACTGTCCGGTTAACCTTGACGGGAAGAGAGTTGGATGGCTTCTCAGCGCCACGTGGCTTCTTTTTGTTCAACAATGCCCCGAAAGTGAGAGCTTTGGCTGCAAAGGTCTGTAACATTTAGTGGAACCTTCAGGGGCCGGCTCACTCACTGCTGAGAACCAGCGCCATGGCTGACTCTCACCCGTCTGGCTCCATAGGAAGCTACAACAGCAGCTCTGCCACCACCAGTGCTTGGAACATCACTGGCAGCGGCCCCTGGTTGTTGGCTTTCATGCTGACTGTCATCATCCTCATGACAGTCTGTGGCAACATGTTGCTCATCGCTTTGGTGTTCGCCCATCGCTCTTTGCGCTGCACCTCAAACTGCTTCCTGGTGTCTCTGTTCCTGTCCGACCTCATGGTGGCCCTCGTGGTCATGCCCCCAGCCATGCTCAACGTGCTGTGTGGAGCCTGGGTGCTGTGGCCAGCCTTTTGCCCCATTTGGCTCTGCTTCGATGTTATGTGCTGCAGCGCGTCCATCCTCAACCTGTGCGTGATCAGCTTGGATCGGTACCTCTTCATCATCTCACCGCTGCGCTACAAGCAGAGGATGACCCCGCCGCGGGCGCTGCTCCTGGTGGGAGCCGCTTGGGGGCTGGCGGCGCTGACTTCCTTCCTGCCCATTCAGATGAAATGGCACAGCTTAGGCCACTGGAGTGGACACTCACCAGGTCCCGGGGTCAGTGGTAGCAACACCAGCTCTTACTCTGACACACCATACCCAGCGTCCTACTTTCAGCTATCACCGTCAGGAGGCCTTTCATTTCACTGCCGCCTGCGGGTCACCCTGCCCTTTGCCCTGGTGGCATCTGTACTCACATTCTTTTTGCCCTCCAGCGCAATTTGCTTCACCTACTGTCGGATCCTTCTCGCAGCACGGAGGCAGGCAAAGAGGGTTGCGGCGCTGAGCCACCCACCACACCCACATCCCTCTCTCGGGGAACCTTCCAGGCCTCCTTCACCTGGGGTTGCAGCGGGGCAACCTCAGCAGGACGGAGACGACTGCAGTCACCAGGAGCCTCTTGTGTCACAGAATGTACCGGTAAGGAAGAGAGGGCACACAGCCAGGGCAGATACGGTCTATACTTGAGATAGAGTATGTACTCGAGGGCACTCAGTGGATAAGTGCTGACCAGTTTCTTCTGCAAAAGCCAAACTGAAACACCCGATAAAAGTCAGCAATGGTGTAGAAATAGTAGAATGGCCTTCAAGTAGAGCAGACCTTAATGTGAGTGGGAGTTGATAAGGAGAAGGCCGCACAAAGATAATCACCAAATTACAGTCGTCCATCTGAGTAAGATTTCTCCAGCCTGTCTTTCCCTTGACATTTTTAAGGTTTTATCCAACACTGTTCGCACCACGTCTCATGCCGTGACATAAAATGCTATGCTGTTGAAATCCACTCATCATCAACTTTAATATCGTCCAAGCAGCAATTTTAAAGCTGGAGGTCATTTTATGATTGGAGGCCATGTATGCCTCAGGCGTTTGAAAAACCCTCCAATAACGCAATTTGAAAGCTTTTTTTTTTTTTTTTTTTTTTTTGCAGCCAAATGTAGTTTTCGCAGTTTTGAGTCCAGACCCTCTTGACTGTCCTGATGTGTTTGATTAGCAGATTGCTTTTGATTAGGCCCAGTCTGTGAGTATAGCTGAAAGTAGGACTTCTGGGAAAACTACTTTGTAAGGTGGCCTTGAAGGGCAAATCACAAATCGCAAATAAGAAAACACAACCATAAAAAAACCCTCTAAACTTCCAATGTTTAAATTCTATTGGTGTATTTTTTTTTCTTTTTAGATGTTAAGCACTTTGGGCTGCATTATTATTATTATTACCATTATTAAATAGTTTTCCAATATGTAGGCTGTGTTTTTTTAATTCATATTTCTTAATTTACTTGTGATTTGCCACCTTAACTTTGTGTTTAACATTGCCATGCCGATAAAAAATAATAAAAAAATAACCTGGACGTTCTATTCAATAGTGTAAGTCTGAGGGTGTTTGTGCCGTGGCACTGCAGCAGGATGTGCCTCTCTCAATCTAAAGGGCCGCTATGGATGTTTACGGTCTTTCCACTGAGGCTATTTAGTGATAAAGACGTCTGTCGGCATGGCAAATACCTTGTGTTCATGTGTAAAGTTGATGATGAAACGTGGAGGATGTCATTGAATCTGAACCGATAGAGAGCGATGAACAGTGAAAGGCAAGCCCCACAAATGTGTGCTTGCACGTTCACTGGCGGTCTGCAAGGACAGGGAGATAAAGAAATCCTTTCACCTTTCATGAATTTCAAGCTCTCTTCATTATTCCCACGATGTACCTAGAATCTTAAGATATGCAGTCTTAATGTAGAAATAATTCTGCAGCTGCGGAAAAATGTTTTCCTCCTTAATCACTTTCAGCCCAGAATGTCTAAAGGAAAAGCAGAGCTCCAGTGGGAAGGAAGAGGTGTAAAACCTGCCTGGAAATCTGAGAGAGAAAAGTACAGACAGCGTGTCAGATGTGTCTGTAAACATCATACCCACATAGTCTGTCACATTCGCCTTAAACCAAACACGTGCGCACACACGCACACACACACACACACACACACACACACACACACACACACTCTCTTTCTGCATCGGACAACATATACATATAACAGATATATTGCTGATCAGTTGGTCTCTAAAACCAAGTATCACAGAGCGATCACACCTAAAATGTAAAATCTAAATTTGTAGGTTTTAACAGTGTTTGGCTGCATAGCATTAGTTTGCAAAGACTGGCCCACTGGTTAATCAAGTTTAAGGTGCTCATTACATAATCATGTATATACATTTTCACCATATTCTTGAGGAGTGGAGAAGACATATAATAAACACAAATATTTGATCAGCTTTTTGACAGTTTGGGAAAATTTGGGACATATACTTTCTGGTTCGATCCTACGCTCCTGTAGCCCAGCTGTGTCAAATGTAAAAAGACAACAAGCTTGTTGGTTTTACACTTGTTTTTTTTGGATGTGACAAGTTAATCAGTTTCTTTTTTCTTTTACTTTGACAGCGTCGGGCTAGCTGTTTCTCCCTGCTACATTCTTTGTGCTATGCTAAGCTAACTGGCTGCTGTGGCTTCACATATAGTGTCCAAACATGAGCGTGGTATCGATCTTCTCATCTAAACCTCCGCAAGAAAGCCAAATAAGCACATATAACAATTCCTTTAATTGAATTAACTGCACTCTCACTGTCATCCCATCCACTATTAATCAGTGAAAAGGCAACCCGATCGGCCGATTATCCCGTGGATTTGATTGCGATCAACACTACACTGTATGAATGATTGACTAAAGCGCTACATTTTGGAAAGGCTTAACCTTCCTAAGCCTACATTACCCATTTTAAGCAATGGAATCAAAACACATAACTAGTGTTGTGATTCCCAAATAGTTAACAATAACCAGCTTAAATAGACTTTTAAAAGTAACAGATGAAAGGTTGAAATGTGCAGTGTCTGTCACTCCAAACAACATCATCATCAGATTGACCAGCAAATGTGAACACTGAAAACAATTCAGTTCTATGAAAAAGTGTTGCAATAATATCCTCTTCAGTGGTGGGGTGCATGTATGAACGTGTTTCTTTCTGCAAATGCTTCGTGTTTTGCTTGTTATCCGCTGCCATCAGCACGAAACTGGACGTTTTCAGGCAAACCATTAATTAAATGCATAAAGGAAGTTAAAAATGAATTAATATGATGTAATTTGCTTGCCAAAAAGGCCATTAAGAAGTAACCAGGTTAGCTTTTTCAAAATGTTGGCAAGGGAGATTGACATTGACTTTTGTTTCCTCTACCGTCTCCAGCCGTCGGTGAACAGTGAGCGCCGTCTGGCTCACAGGCAGGGTCGGAGGGCGCTGAAGGCCAGTCTGACGCTAGGAGTCCTCCTGGGACTCTTCTTCAGCGCGTGGTTACCCTTTTTTATCGCCAACATGGCTCAGGTCAGTAAAGGAACCCTGACTCTGTGTGAGATATGACAAATGTAATCAATGAAAATAAAAAGAAAATACAGTCAACATGGCAAGGTAATAGCTGATTCTTGGATGTGAGTTGCATGGTAAGATGAGCTGGGAGGTTGCCTTCACCTTAATGCACTCTTTATTCACTATAAAGATACTTTTTTTTTTTTTTTAAATCCCTCACTGTGTAAAAAGCCTGATGTTGAATAGCTCTTCTATTCCATAAATCTGTGACTCAGATTTGTTTTCATTTTTTGCCAGTTTTCTCACAGATTTAAACGTGTGATGGCTGCTAAAACAGTGTGAAATAAATGCAGAAGAAAGAAGAAAAGAAAAAAACACTTGGATACCAGTTTATTTTAGTGTTGGCCAGCTTCGGCGTCACAGCCCTCGCCAAGCTATCCAACGAGGAAATAGATTGGCATTTCAGCTTTGTGTGACTGACTCATTCCTATGATTCCTATCCCACCAATGTACCATTTATAATTGGTATTCATTTTTAAGTTGTCGATTTTGATTTGATTACAGTGAGCACACGCGCTCATTACTCAGCGAGCAGACATCAGCGGCCATGAACGGCCTCGGCGAGAGTAAATGAATGTCAAAAAACAGCTCAATCTAAATTGGTAATGACACTTGTCCTGTTTATCAAGCTTTCAATGATCCAGTCATTTTGATTTCCCATCTGTGCCCTCTCGCTTCTCCCCTGCATAACACAGAGCACAGAGACTTGACTGTGTCTGTGCTCTCCTTCCTTTTCACACTCAATGTGGTGTGTGAAACGCACCCCTCCTTCCCGTCCTATTCCCACCGCCTCCCTGTCTCATCTTGATAGTATTGGAAGCTCTCCTCTAACAGCTGTCTCCTCCTTCACCGTCCTCCCCTGAGCCAAGTGGTTCTGTTCAACATCACTGTTTTTAAACCATCAGACGAAATCCATGCACGCAAATATGCATTTATAAATTCTTTTCTCGGGGAAATGACGTGTTTCATAAGAAAAAGTATCAACCACTGTGATTAGTGAGAAAGAAAATCTATTTTTGGCTTTTTTTTTTTTCTGGATGATTACACAACAAACACCAAAGACATAAATATAAAGTGGGAACAAAACAAGAAGGGTACACAGATCAGCAATCGGCACCATATCCAAATAACAGATTATACTTCCTATTTATGTAACTGTATCTTTTTCTATTAGTTTTATCGTCTTATTTGTTCCTGTTTATTTATTCAAAAGGTGTACTGTAAATGACCTTAACATGTGCAATAAATTATAAAAAAAAATAAATGTTCACAATTAATCAAGAATACATAAATATTCAGTGAATGGGGCAATAATGTTTTTTTTTGTTCCTTCTGTATTTTTGATTTGATTTCGGTGTTTATTTATTTCCATTTTTTTCTCTGTGACGTTTTCTCATTTTTTCATTGAAATAAATAAACAGAAGTATAAATTGATATTAAAATAATTTACACTGGGCAAAAAAGGATAGATAAATACATTCAGGTACAATGAACAAAAGTATAATTTTCTGAATTTATTCTATCAATTTAATTATAATACTGCTGAATTAAGAGTATGTTTTTTGGAGAGTTATGCTGACATTGTGTGTTTCCCCTAGCAGGAATTGATGAACATGTGAATATAGGGTGCAGGTTTAAATACACCAGAATTTCCCCTTGACGTCTAACATATGTTGCATATGTTTCCATCCTTACATAACATTTGCAAAGCCAAAGCCTTTTTGAATGGCTCATTATATAAATTTGTTTCCTAGTCATGCTTGTGGGTCCTTTTCCGTGTGCTCTATACAAACATCGATCACCTTAAGGTCAAAAAAGGTGCCTTTAATGTATATTTCTCTGTATTTATTTCTTTGTTCATTTTCAGCATTTGTTTTCTGATTTGTCTGAAAATAATAAAGTTCACATTTGACCAGATTTTAACTTGCTTTACCACTTGCAGTAATTTTAAACCTTTTTTTTTTTACCTTTCATCCAGGCAGTGTGTGAGTGCCTCCCCCTTGCCCTCTTTGACGCCATCACCTGGCTGGGCTACTGCAACAGCACAATAAACCCCATCATCTACCCGCTGTTCATGAGAGACTTCAAGCGAGCTCTGGGGAAGCTCCTGCCCTGCTGCTCCTCGCGGTCAACCAGAAGACCCTCACCTGCGCTCTCCCTCTCTCTCCGCAACTCAGGAGAGCCGAACCTCGCCAGCAGCCCCCCCTCTCCCTTGGCCTCTGACCCCACCCACCCCCCTGCCACCGCCACTGATGCTGTCAACCTGCTGGACGCCGAGCACGCTGGCGTCGAGCTGCCTCTGCTTCTGCCCAACCAGGTCGACAGCCTGGACTGAATATGGAAATAAAGTTAGCTAATATTCTGACAGGGTTTATGGTGGAAAAGTGTATCAAGAAAAGTACTGAGACTCATCATAATTCACGATTTACTCACAATGAGGTAAGTGATGCAGGCTTAAGAGATTTCCTTATGTTCAGATAAAAATGTCTATGGACACATTCAGTAAGCTCCACCCTTGTTTTAGCTTGAATTACGCGTTTCTTTCCTTTTAAGAAACATGGTTGAAGAAACCCATGTAGGGGCATAACCAAAACAAAAGGTTCAGGGTTGAGACTTGTTGCGGTTATCGGTGCCAGTAAACAATGTAACTTAACTTTTTGTAAACTCTACAGAAGGCAGCCCTTCAGAAAAGCAAGGCCTTGAAGAAGATTCATTCACTGAATTGACCGTGTGGAAATCAAATTACTGTGATAAAATCCATAGCAACCGAGCCAGCAGCATCCTCTAAAGCCTGCAATACACAGTATTTACAGGTATTGGATTTCACAGCTCAGTCAATAAATTATAATAATAATATTTACAGTTTGTAAAAAAAAAAAATTACTTCATTTAAAAAAATCTGAGTTGTTATTAAATTAATACAATATTCTTAAAACACCATTTCATGGTAAAACAAAGCAGTTAATTTGGGGCTCTTCACTCGAGACTGCTGTCTCTGGCAGGTCAGTGTGTTGAGAGTGGAATGAATATTTTCTCCAACAAAACTCTGATGCTGGAAAAAAAAAACAACTTGAGAAGACAAGATTTTACAGGGCAGCAGCTTGTCCTGTAACATGCTCTTTACAAGTGTGGCTGCCTTTGTTTGTGTGTGTGCTCTACGGTCCAGTGTGTATCATCCCAGCTCCACGATATGTGTTCAGGGTCAGCCTCCTCTACACCGTCACACGGGGCATTAAAAGCGGGGGCTGTGTCGTCGTCAGTGGCGTTCTCCTCAGAAGTTAGTGTTAAATTGTCTTTGACTCCAGTTTGACTTTCCGATTCTGGGTCATTTAATGAGTCAAGCAGGTCTGAAATATCAGGGATATCCCAGCCGTCACCCATCTCCTCCGCCTCTTCCACGTCCTTCACGTCTCCGTCTTCTTCGGTACAAGTCTCAGCCTCCTCAGCTTGGTTTTGTGTCTCACTCACTCGTTGCCCATCGGGGGTTTGGACAGATATGTCCACTGCCCCTTTTGTTATTGTTACAGGCTGAGGAATCACAAAGGAGGCTCCTGGGACTTCTTTGGTAGGGACTCCTACTGCCACCAAGATGGTGTCCATCTGACGCATGTAGTCCAAGTGACCGTTCACCTGGGAAGCAGACATGTGGTTTTACTGTTGTTGTCTATACAAAGATAAACATTTCTTTGTAAATTACAGTAAATTTTCCTTTTTATGTTTTAGAAAAGTTCATTACTTTGTACAAGTCTGTTCTTCATATTACTTGTAAAGCTACCTATCTTATCCCTCACATTTCACGCACAGGTGTATAGTGTATGGTTTTATTGTGCTTCTGACAACTGTCATGGCAATTACTATGTGTGACGTTTCATGTGGAATCATGTGGAATTACAGGGTGGGAGAAAGGCGTTGCTGTGAACTGTAACAGACCAGCAGGGGCCTTATTATCTTCTTATATTTGAATTTTATTTGAACAACACAACTGTCTCTTTTAGAATGCTAATAAAACTCTCTGAGAAAAAAGTATATCTCATTACATTTTATTATTGGTCCTGAGAAACTGTTTTTGTATTGCTATGTACAGTTTACTGTGTCTGACAGTAGTGACATCCTGAGTAGAGAATGAAGTTACAGTCCCTGTGTGTGTGTGTTATAAGCTGAGCTTCTCTGTTCTTCGTTTTGATAGCCTGTCCAGCCACACATCCAATTGAAACCATCAAAATTTAGCTGCTCAAAACCTCTAGCGGTAGCAGGTTACCTAACAAGCTAACAAATGCCTTAATGGATTTCGGTCATTAGACGAATCAACGAAATATCTCCTTAGCCAGCTGAATATTTCACTTATGTACAGCTGGGAAAAACTGTGTGTAAAGACCATATTTTCACATCTAACCTAGGAAATTGAGTGTGACCAATTCAGGGCGGGTGATTATTGGGACAGTGGAAAAACTAACCAAGATGGGTTTGGGGAGTTGGAGAAAAGCAATATAATGGCCGTTTCTGATCTGAGTTGGGGAAGTGTGGACATCCAGTGTCTAGCGTAAATGAATGTTGTAAATAGAACCTTTAAAATGAATCATTTTTTTATAGTACCTATAGGTCAGAGGAATATGTGTAATGAGAGAGGAATAATAATCCTGACGATTCTTCAGGAAATTATCACCAGCCTCTGCAGTTCTCCTCATCTCTGCAGTGTGTTTTAGCATCTTCCGGCTCATTGTTTTTTCTGTGGGGCCTGCAACTTTGCTGTTTTGTTTCACTCTTACTGCTCTCATTTCTCAGGACCAAACAGCTGGTAAACCAAGTGTGGGATTTAGCAGTTTAAGAAAAGAGAGAGATATTACCCTCAGGACTCAGTGAATACCAAAACAGATTAACACAGAAAGATGCAAATTAATGCTAATGTTACTCAGTATCTGCTGGATGTGTAAATGGGCAATTGTGTTAAACATGTTCTCCATAAAAATTTGCAAGATGATAATATGTAAGTGTTGTGTTTACATTAGCCAAGAAAAATACTTAAGGGACAGAGAGAGCTTCACGGTGAAAAAAAGGCTTTGCAAAAACTAAACTAAAAAACACTAAACTAAAAAATAAAATTCAAAATCTGAAAAACCACAGCTAATAGATGCCCTCAAATCAAATAACAAACATTACTGACTGAATGATTTGTGTAAAGTTTTGTAACAACAACAATATGAATACTACTACTAACACTTACAATAATAACAGAAGAAGATGAATATAGCACACAAGCTGCAGATGGTGTATATTTTGCAAGTTTTCTTTTAGTGGTGGATTCTGCCAGCTTCTCCTCTCCTCTTGTCGTTTAGTCAAGGAACTCTAATATTATTCTACTGATCTAGCAAACACATGTGACATTGATGCGTCAGTTTGAGGGGGCTGATGCCTCTGCACGTGGCTTTTGTTGAAAAGGTGAAAACTTGAGATGCACTTGAAAAACTAGTCATTAAGGAAACCTTAGTGGGCCTTATTTAATACAAGCTCTGACTCACCACGGAGGAAAGATCCACATTGATTATACGCCGATCCTGGATGTTGATTGGCTGTAGCCCAGCAACAGACAATTGTGCAGATGAACTTCGGTACAAGAACCCCAGGAGCCAGTCCCCTCTGATAGGTGGATAGTTCAGAAAGTCATTTAGTGATATTGAATACTTAAATCACGTCAAGTCCCGCTGTCAAAACAGGTATTTCCAAATCCCCAGCAGCCAAAACATTGAAACTCAAATATGAACAATACGCATATTAAAACTATAAAGCAACAGTAAGCATTTAACATGAACATGTAAACATTTGCCTCCATGCTAATTACAGGATAGACCTTTGTCAAATTACCTGCAGTAGCCATTCACTATTTTCCCGGCCACCACCCGGGTCATTCTCTCCCAGGCCTTCTCAGAGCCTTCCACAGGGGCCCCCAGGAGGACTACATCCTCCACTACTCCTTCACTACCTGAGGAGTTCAACAACATATGACTCAACCAGTTTGTTAGAACAATGTACCATGAAAAAAAAAAGATGGAAAATGAGAACGTCAATTAGGCTAATTATGGTTTGATCACACAAATGATCACTAATCCGCTTCACCAGGGATTTAAGAGAAAAGATGGCAATAACTGTGGTGTTCAAATTTTAAACCCAGGATTGTCTCACATAAAACATTTTGAAAATCAAGCTGAGTCAACAATTAAGGTTGGCAAGTCGACTCCAATCAAATGATAGTTTATCTGTAGAAGATGTTCATACCTTTGTCATTGGCAAGTTCCTGTAGACAGTAGTAGATAACTCTGGCCCCAAGACTGAAACCTATGAGACTGACGGGCCGCTTCCCCTTCAAATACCAAAAGAAAAAGAAGAGATGCACAATTCTGAAGGAGAACATCTTCCTTGTTTTTACTGAACATAGGCAGATTATTCTCTCTCAGTGCAGGGGAAAATTTCAGGTCAATTAAAATATTTTCTTGTAATATAACTAGAGTACAACTGAAGAAAAGAAAAGTTGAACGTTGAAATAATGCAGTTAATGTGCGCACAAAATATACAACTAACTCTTCTAAAGCAATACCTGACACAATACTGTGGTACACTATGGTAGAGTGCATCTTAACAGAGATTCAAGGTTTTTATGATACCTGCTGTCTGCTTCTCAACACCTGTGCTAGGTGTTTCCCCACCTCAGCTGAACGGTTCAGACAAACACACCAGGGGTTGTCAATGACGCTGGCTGCTGCCAGCAGAGACGCAGGCCACGTCAGAGCCGCCACAATACCTGCACAGTGTGATGGTGTAAAAGAAATCAATTCAGTGCTGAGCATAGAGTCAACAAAATGACATGGCTAGATAAGATATACAGGATTGTTTTATGCAACAATAACATTGAATTTTGATATTGACATATCACAGATCCCAATTTTGAAGTCGAGAAAAAGGAAATATTTCACCACAAGCACAAACATTCCTGTCTCCAAATCCAAATCTATTGAAGCAACTACGGTCTTATGCACACATAAAAATGTGTGAAAATGCTGGTTTCTTTATATTTGTCTGGAAATGTAAAACTTAGCTTTTGGGAACCATGACATCGTCACTTAAATTCACCCATGCCCATTGTTCTTCTGCATAATTGGCCTGAAACAACACCAATGGCAGACTACAGGTCTTACAATTTTACAACTCAACTTCATTTTTTTTAAAAATAGAATAATGTCACTCCGTATGCCCAAAGATTCTTTGGTGTTTTACAAATCTTTAATTTAGACTTTCTTGCCACAACAGTGTTTGGAATCGATTTTGTGTTCTCAGGTTTTCAGAGATATTTCATAAAATGAAGGTCATGTGAACAGAATGGCAAAAATATCCTGAGCGTGTGGACAAGGCCTAGGTGCTTTCTGCATGATCGTCCTCCTACCTGAGAGCACTGTGTACTTGAGTGCTTCTTGAGCCACAATGCTGACCAGCCCATCCAACAGAGAGGCCATGGCTGAGCCCAGATCCCTGAGAAAACGTGACTCCCACACCAGGCAGTACTGCTCCCCGCACTCGCCAAGGCTGCACCATGGTGCCTGGAACGAACCTGGAAGAAAGCAGTTGTGTTTTTATGTAAAGGAAGCGGTACTTGTAAATCAAGTGTTTTTACGTCATTGTATGTGAAGGGGGTACTAAGCTCGTGCAAAACTGAGTGTGGGTTTTAATGTTGGAAGAGAGCTTCATGGATTTATGTAAAACCAAAACATGAGTGGTTTGTTTTCATAATCTCAGGAAGACACTTTACTGGTATTGCTTTAGAACATTGTGCGCAGTATTCTGCTCAGACTTAAACTGCCGTTTCCCAGCAATCTCATCCATGTTGTTCTTTGTTTCTCTTTATTCTTAGTCCTCCTTGTTTTTTTTTTTTTTTACACGTGTAACTACTTTAGCCAGTCAAACTTCAAATTATACAGCTCATTGAGGACATTATTGGAGTTGCTTGTATTTTATCATAACTTCCAATAAAAAATCTAATTAAATTAAATTAAATGACATTACATTCTAAATGTAAAAAACAAAACAAATCAGGAACCTAGAGGAGCTTACTACAGGCTAAATGAGCACTGAAGTCTTTCAAAATTAAAAACTCATAACTTATCGGGCTTGTCTTTATCTGGTGATTAATCTTATTCGAACTTAGATACTTACATGACATGATTTCTACACCTTTCATTTCACAACATTTGACATCTTATACCACATTCCCAATAAAATTCCAACTTTTTTTTTTTTTTCCAGTACTCCCTAATATAAAATTTAGCAAGAAATGCAATTTTGCGGCCAGGTGTTCATCAGGCAACTCACTTCAGCATTTATAGTAGCCAGAAAAAAAACTTCCACAGTTTCTTCGGAAACAGCATTATCTAGTTATCTATTCAATATTCCATGGAATTGACCTGGCAAAGCTGCTAAACCTCCCACCAAACCTGATGAGAACATGCTGATCATCAATCAATTTAAAATAAGGTTGCAGTAAATGTCTAAGTCAAGCAATGTTTGTCAGTCTTGTTTTTGTTGGAATTTGTTTCACCACGAGCAGGTGGACACGATGACCCTGGTACTAACACTCCTCTTAGTCTGATAAAAAACTGACGAATGCAACAGCAATTTATTCTATTTATTTCTGCAGGTTTAGATTTATCCACATTGTCTACACCTAATCAGTGAAAACCGTCAGTGGTTGCGGTAGTGAAACAGCAGAAGGCATACTTACTGTATTTACCACTGCAGAGCCAACCTGTCACTGCGATGGTCAGGTGAAGATGCTTCCCGGAGCGCAGTGGCAAGAATTCAAACTCCTCTATCGCCCCGACACATTTATTCATCTTGTAGCCTGGAGAGACAACATATGAAAATGAAATAAAGGTTGAAGAGCAAAAGAAGGGTAAAATCACAAAAATATGTATTGTTACCAGTCAAAATTCTAATTGCTTTTTGCATACAATCATGTGTCATCCAACCCTCTCACCAGTCAATCCAGCTCCTGCTGCTCCAAATAGGGAGGCCATGATTGCAATGCCAGTGGCTGAGCCCAGAGCAGCGGCCCCTCCAGCCCCCAGCACAGCACTGGCCCCTGCTGCCACCAAAGGGGCAGCCAGCCCACCTGTCACACCTGGCAAAGGCACATGCATCATTCTGATACGTGATTTAATTATGAGTTAATTGGCTTTTCAGTGGAAGCCCATGGGTCCACATTAAGATACTAGGTGTTTCAAATGTTTTTTAAAATACTCAAAGCAAGAATAATCACCAATCACAGTTCCTCCACCCACGGTGGCTAGTCCTATAAGGAGGTAGCGCCGTAACTTTCGGCCTCTTTCTCTCCTTTGCCGCCGAGAGGACTCCTCTCTAATGGAGACGCAGGGACAGAAGGATCATCTGTATTAGTTGAGATGCTGATTGGCTCAATTTCGATGACTCTTTAGGTGCATTTTAGATGACACCCAGACAAAAACGTTCTTGCTAATGCCTGACAAATGTTTTCATGCAATCATTTTGGATACAAGTGTAAATGCCATGCACAGTGTTTGTGTTGTTTTAATAGTGTGACTCCCGGGCAAAACTGGAAAAGCTAAGACGTAACATATAATCATGAGGTTTAAGATTAATAACACTATGAAATTACCTAATATTCGCAGTGAAAAGTGCACCATATAAACATCTCTACTGTCTCAGTCACATTCATCTCTCATCCATCCTTCCATCTAACCAGGACTTACTCGCTCTCCTCTCCTCCTTTACCCAGCTTCTCCACCAGCGTTCCCTCAAACTCCTCCAGCTGCTGTGGACAGACTCGCAGCAGACAGCTGACATGACGGATGAGAACCCTCGCTCTGGCGTCGTACTGGCCTAAGTGCATTAAAATGATAAATAATCAAGCTTGAAGGAATTTTTTTTACATGAATTTAAAGTTGATCGCCATCGATTGATCAAAGGACTCTTACCATCTTTGACAGAAAAAGACACCAGACTCTGAAATACAAAGTCAAGATACATAATAAGTACAATACAGTTAATTTTCTATTATATGAGTAGAATCAATGACACATTCTTGATAGATGCTATAACTAATTAATAAACTGCTGCTCCAGTTGATTCTATTGTAATTCTCATCATTTTATTGCATACTTGACTTGTGTTTCTGTAGTTAGTTCAATTATACATCTCAACATAATATGTTCCCATTTGCCATCATCTTTCAACTCAACATTTTCTTTGTCACATTTCTACTTGCTGTTGCAACAATCCAATTCCCAACAGGGTGCATTCAATGTAATTCCATCCTCTGTGTTTGAGTGATTAACACCTGTATGATGGGTGTAGCCCCCGCAGCCAGCAGCGGGTCGGCTTGTAGAATGGACAGGAAGGTGTCGCAGCCCTCGAAGCCCAGGCCTGACAGGAAAGCCCCCATGACCGGCATCACCGACTCGTCCAGGTCCAGCCAGCGGACCAAGCCCTGCAGATACTGCTCCCTGAACCCACTGAGAAACATGCAACAGCTCAGCGCCTCAAGTGCAGCAACAACAGTTCAATTGCAACTTTAATATATTTTATTTCGATTTTTATCATTAAGGAAGGTCATTTTATCTAGAAGCCATGTGTAATAAAAATACAACACAATCAAATGTGTACTAAGAACCAGTATCCCCTCTCTACTCAGTGTTTGTTGGAATACTGTATGTCCGATAGTTAATCGCACTGACCAAATATTCATATCTCCTCAGTCATCAGTCACTCAGACCTCACATAATATGCTAGGTGCAATTCGAGGGGGAAAAAACTGGCAAAAGCAAACACTCCTCAACACAATTACTGCATTGGTACCAATAGGAAGTACACACACAGCATGTCATGATGACATGGCTCTGATACCTGTTTTCAGGTCCAGTAAACAACTGGCCCAGTGAGACGCCACACAGGGCAGCATAAGCAAAGCGGCTCTGCTCTGCCAGCTGCCTGCTGATAATTTCCTCTGGGTTTTGGTCACGTGGGGCATCTTGTGTTGTTCCTGCTCCCCCTGGGTCTAAGGTGATAAATGGACAAAGCTTAATTATTAACCAAAAGACATGAGTTTGATTCAGACACATCACAGAGGCAACCAATCACAAGCGACGTATATTAACGATACATTCAGCATAAGTAAAAACCTCAGAGATACAGAGCCTGAGGCGACTTTGTAGGAACAGACAGGGTGTAAGAACAGATTTTATTCTAAATGCTGAATGCCGAATTTACCAGAAGACCCCACTGGTTCATATGAAGTCTTACGTCATATTCTGCAACACATGTTTATACGACCTAAGGAAAATTCTGCATTAGATTGGCAGATTTTTGAGTGTAGTTTCGTTTGACGTCGTTTCTAATTTTGCAAATAGGAAGACGAAACTAGGTTGGGAGTCTAACTTTGTGCTCCTCATCATGTCTCTGATGAACTGACCTTAATTCAACATACAGAGGCTGCTAAAGTGTGTCCGACCCACACGATTTTCGACATTCCTCTTAGCTTTAACTTAATAACAAGCCGGTGTAACTTACACCACTGAATTTCAACAGCAGACAACACTTGTGTTAGCTGCTACATGCAGCTGGCTGATAGTGGCCGTGCTGCCTCAGGCGGTAAACTAGCTAACGGTTCAGAGGCAACTTTTATAACGTCGTCAGTTTAATAACTTTCTCTACTACAACACTGGGGAAAATAAGGACGAAATTCTGTCTGGTACCTGGAGAAAAATGTGTGTCCGTACTGCTTTGTTTTTCCTCCATGGCCACAGATGTCACAACTCTGCAGACTGAACTTTTGTTGCGTTCAGGTGTCCCTCCTTAGCTCTGACATCTGAAAACTAGGGTGCTCATAAGACATTAACGCTCTTAAACGCCTGCGATGGTAAATATTCCCTCAAACAACCAGCAATATAATTTCTTGAGGATGTTTTATTGTTAAAATTCAACCCGGATAAAATTAAGTCGAGAAATGCACATTTGAAACACATTTGATTTATTTTACTTACTCAGAAAACAGGCGTTGTGCAAATCACCGCTGCAACCAAATAGTAGAAGTAGTAGTAGTAATAGTAGTAGTAGTAGTAGTAGCAGTAGTAGTAGTAGTAGTAGTAGTAGTAGTAGTTTCTTAAACCGTTCCTACATAACGGTATAAAATATCACCTTGGAGTACTGTAGTTACGTGGTGACTAAGCATTTAACGATAATATTTCCGACTGTACTTGAAAGCATCATTCGTTTGCAAACGTTAAGTGACGTAACCTCCACGTACGCTAACTGAGCAGGGGTCTATTCACGATTGACAAGTTTTGGAAAGTTTTTGTTAGATTCATTGACATTAAGTTGATGGATTTCACATCTGTAGACCAGGAATGGGCAGTTATGCGCTACATGAAGCTGAAGCAAAAACTCTAGCTACTCATTTCACTGATGAACTCACAGAAAGGAGGATATAACCAGTGGAAAAACCCAAATCAGAGCTAGTACAACTGCTGGCCAGTAGGTGTGAGTGTTACATTTAGTATCTCGCCTCAACTTATTTTTCTGCAGTTCTGACTGCACAGCCCTGATTATTGCATTTACCATTTTTGTTAACTTAAATGAGCTCAATTGTATTGTGCACCAAAAGCCCCTATGAAATCGAAGAGTAAAGCAATAATAATCCTTGTAAATTGGTTCACCTTCTATTCACACTTATTCACACAGTTTCTTTCAGAGTTCATCCAAGGTCCACCTATGACAGTCTAAGAAAGACAAAGAAAAGCTTTCTGTTAGATGCTCAGTGACAGTACATGAGACTGAGGACGGTTGCCTGCCAACCACTCAAGGAAGCAGCTTCACTCAAGGACAAAGTCATGCGAGCACATTGATCTTTTGATTAGATGTTACCAATGGCTAAGAATGCAACAGAAAGCGGCATTGTTCAATTGTGTGTGGTCCATGAATTGATTTTAAGAGCGATGGGGTCACAAGCAGGAACAGAAAAAAATAGACACAGCAGACCAAGGCCAATGTATCTGGAATGAATGGTATTCAACGACTCTTTGCTGAATTTTGTGTATGTGCAGGGAGAGATATGAGCTATGAGTCATACAGTACCATACTCAACTATCCTGTAAACCATAGTTTTTATGTAGAATTATAGTTATTGCAGTACAGAAACATATACTACAATATGTATAGTGTAGTATAGTATAGATTAGTGTGCGTTGTATAGGTATATTATAAAATGTATTTGTTGTATGTTATAGTATGCTACATTTTAATACATTATGTGTAGTGTCATACTTTATAGTATACTATAATATAGTATAGTATGTGTAAGGCAAGGCAAGTATATTTATATAGCACCATTCAGATGCAAGGCAAGTCAACATGCTTTACAGTGAAATGCATAAAAACTCCTACATTAGGAAATATAAGTATAGTATAGTATAGTATAGTATAGTATAGTATATTAAAATAAAGTGTAGTATACAATGGTGAAATACCTTATTGTTCATTATAGTATAGTACAGTATATGTAGTATGATATAGTTTGATATTAAACAGTATTTTAGATATCAAAGTCTGTGTAATATCTTGTACTGTAGTGTAGTGAAGTAAAGTACAATGTGTGTAGTGTAATATAGTGTAGTATAGTGTAGTATAGTATTTGGTACAATATGGATGGTATATTTTGATATGGTAAAACAGTAGAGAAAATGAAATATAGTACACTCGAAATAAATGTGTCATCAGTGATAATTGACAGAATGAAACTGTGATGATCCAAGCATGAGGGTTTAAGCACATTTTAAACATGCTCAAATCCGATGCATGTCAGTGGTTAAGAGCCACTGTGCTTCGACTAGTATGCATATAGATCTGCGTACACCTCATTGTTTTAAGATGCTGTCTCTCTCTCTTCTTTTAACCAAAATTATTTCTCTCCTTCACCAGTTCACATAACCTTTTTCCATAATCCTCTCTGATCACTGTCTTGCTGATCTCTGACTTTCTCTTGGTTATATTGAGACGGTTTGGCTTCATTTCCCCACTCCCTTCCCAACTGTCTCATCAGCACCAGTTTACTGTATACACTTGGCACCGCTCTCACACATTTTCCAATCTGAATTCTGTACCATGACAGGACAGCAAGGCCAAACACAGGAAAAATGTGAAAGGGTGGAACGAATTCCACCAGGTCTTCGTGTGGAGGAATTGTTGGTACAGCGTGGGTACTTTGTCAAAATGATATCCTGGCTTTGTCACGGAGGAATCTCCAAACCGACGTGTGCTCTATTTGTCTCTGAGAGGCATCCTGTTTATACAGTCTGCTGAACAGTCTCTAGTGTATCATAAACAAGACTTTATATGTAGCAAAGGCACAGTTTGATTGCAAATGATGTACAATAGGGACTCGTTATTTGGAACGTATTTCATGCATAGTATTAATAATGATTTATACATTAAACAGGACAAGTACAACATAACCACTGATGATGTACAGATTAGAGGGTTGAAAGAAGAATTGCTGAATCGGACACAATCTTTTTTTTACAGACGTTTGCTGCTTGCCTAGACTTGTAAGTGCTGAAAAATAAAAGCCCAGACTCTGAGTTCGAAAAACCTTGAGTGCTGAAAAGCAGCGATAGAAAAGATTTTATGAAATGACCTCCTGCTGTACCTCGCATTGAACTCAGACTATTTGTACAGCTGTGCTCAACATCCCTCATATCCAGTGCTTCAGTTTCTTCAATCCAAAATGTCTTTATGATAATGCGTCACCACACTTGTGTTGAGAGCTGCTGTAACTTGCTTTTTAAGCAAAAATGTCAAACATCAACTTGCTCCACCTGCTCAAATGTGACAATTCAAGACTTTTTTCTGCTTATATGTTATATATTAAACAGAATGTATTTTTGTTCACAACCATCTGAAGACATCAGTTTGGGGTTTGGAAAATGCTGGCAGCATTATATCGCAAACTTAATCAACAGATTGAGATCCATACATTGAAAATAATGGTTAATTGCAGCCCCATTCGTGTTTACACTACCTTCAGTGTCTTTACATTTTCAGACTTTCAGTTTACTGTAAAGCCAGCATGTGTAGATTAAACAAAAAAGTATGGTTGCCCCAGTGGAAATACAAAACATAAGAGATTTTTCAATCAAAATAGTCGGAATCATTTAAAAGCTAGTCTTACTTCCTAGATCTAGACTGTTGGCATAAAACCTGTCACTGACACCCATTCCCTCCGTCCTTCTGCTACCTGAAACAAAGACAACCTTCAAACTAGCAACCTACATGCTGAAGCTGGCAAGTTACCCTTAAGCTGACCTGTCTGCCAAAACACACCTAAACAAGCTTGTAGCTGACACCTTTTCTTTAGCCAATTTAATCCCTGGGCTCACCTCTCCACGTGCAAACCAAATTTCCCTTGACACTATTTTGCAGAGGCACTGGAGCTGCATCTAGCATTTAGCCCCGCACAAGATGATTGTGATTAGTTTAAAGACGCGCTAACAAGCCAGAGGGGTATTTCCTCAATCCCAGCATGAGAATTGGTGCAGTCCGACCTTTCTCAAGCCCTAACATAGCACTGTGGAGGCACTCCTGCCTGGCTATGCAAGACTATTTGAAGGCTGATCCAATCACTTTAAAATTCTACTTACAGTGGCTTTAAGTCTTTGAACACCCTCTGACCCTGATCATCTAGCCGTAAGAGATGGAAGCTGGATATGAAAACTGGGATATTTCGAAATCCAGAGACGGCTCCCCTGATAGTTTCCGTCTGTTAATCGAATCATTCATGGCTTTTATTGCACCACCATAAAAATATGTCAGATATTTCACTCATTCTGTTTACAGCAAAAAAAACAACTAAAAAAAAGCAAATTGTGACAGAATTCAAAATCCATAGGGTCAACAGCCCTGCTAGATGCTCTGTGAGGCTGTATTTTGTCACAGTGGTACCTTCAGCTAAACGCTAACATCCTCTCTCAGTGACAAAGCTTACATGCTTCTGCTTGGTAGGTTTAATGTTTTCCATGTTCACCATCTCAGTTTAGCACGCTAACACTGGCAAGTTAGCATATTGTGTCCATTTACAAGTATTGTGCTTAAGTACAATCAGGAATGTGTACTTCTTGGCTGTATAGGCTACATGTAAATATATGTGTAATTTGAATTATAATCACTTGTACTTAAATTTGAGTAGATTTATTGCCAGAAAATAACTATTAATAAATAAGTACATTTCATACCAGGTACTTTAAGGCTTTAACTCAAGATTGTAAAGGTGACTTTCACTTTTATCAAATTAATATTTCAACATAACTCTTAACTTTTACTCAAGTTTGACTTTAGGTTTTTTTTTTACAACACTGTGGGAATGTAATAAACTTTATAGAAAAGTTAAAACCTAGATCTGATAATGTTGGCAGATGAGTCCAGGGAACACTAAAGTTATTACAAGTCATTCTGAGGGAGAACATGACATTTCATGGCAATCAATTAAACAGCTGCCAAGATATTGTTCAACAAGTCGTGTGACGCTTTGACTGCTTCAGGTGTACGTTACCGCCTCATAGCCTATATTGATACTGTTTTAACCACAGAAGCTTTAGAGTTTTTTCCACAAGAACTCTTTAACCTAACCAGCAGCCTCCCCGTCTCACACACCACCCATCGATCTCCCTTAGGCTACAACTTCTCTTCCCTCTTGTACTTGAGCTATGTCACACAACCTGCCAGCGTGTGTGTGTGTGTGTGTGTGTGTGTGTGTACTCAGTCTGACAATGGATTACTCATTGAAAAACAGACAGGCCAGACAGCCAAAGCTCACGTCAGACAAGTTCAAACACGACACCCCCCTGTCTCCCCCATACCATATCACCAACAGACAATGTCAGGTTTCTTCTCCTTCTTGTCACCTTGACAATCGACAGGAGAGGAGCTGAGTGAAACCAAGACGAACTGGACCGAATGACCTGTGGGGCACTTCAGAGGGCGTGTTGTGTGTGTGTGTGTGTGTGTATACTGTAAAAAGAAAGAGCAGGAAGTGGGAAGCAGATAACAGAGAGCGGCTGAAAACTTTGAGTGTGTGCGGAACGTGCCTGGAAGTGAAAGGCACAGACTTAAGTGGGGAGGCAGCGGATGTGGATGACAGGTGATCGTGTTAACAGGCAGGCTGGGCCGGACAGCGAGGTTGTCATCTGTCTGTCATTAAAAGGATGGAGGGGTGTTCATCACACCTGTTCAGGTGTTTCAGTAAAAGTTTGCACCACAGAGCTTCAACCTCTGTGTTGACCCTGGCCTGTTAGGTCTGCAGTATCAAAAAGGCATGGTTTGACCAGCTGAGGCGACCGCTTTATCACAAGCTTTTGTGTATGTGCTCTTGTTATTTGAGCGAGACGATGCAAGACAGGGTTGGTTTGCCTCACTGATAGCTTTGATAGGTTGCCAGGTCCTCCCCCCAGATCAACCTGCCCTAACAGATTCCGCTGCGGATGCACTTGTAATTACAACACAACCCTGCTTCTTTAAACCTTCAGACATACCACAAAAGTGACTTCAGCTCCCTTTTGTGTGCGTACGCATCGGCCCCTGCTTGTGCATTTATACTGTACGTGCGTGTGTGCACCACTTTCGGTGTACATGTGAGGGCCTGTGTGCGTGCTTGTGTCTGCGTGTTTGTATAGGAGTGTTACTAAGGGTGGGAGGCAGCTGGGGCTGCGGAGGAGGGAATGCGTAAGGTTGAGGAGCAATAAGAGGGCGAGGAATCACAAAGGGAGGAGAGAATGGAGAATCCAGCTGCCGTCCACTGCGGCCAAAACACTATGGAGGACCAGCTGAGAGGAGAAAGGTGAAAAAAGAAAGGACGCTGATAGCCTTGCTCTATTAAAGCAGACAGGGAGAGGGATGATTAGACAAAGACAGTAAAGCATGAGAAGAAATGTGACCAAGGAACATGAGGCAGGAAAGGATATATGAGAGTCCTTGTGATGTGACTAAAGGCACAAACACACTTCAGCACAGTGCTGGATTGTGGTTGTCTGTGTGTGAGAAACTCTTGTTACATCCAGAGAAGTGTAGCCTGCCATCCTCCTTCCCACAGGCTGCGCTGGGAGAGCTCTGACATGGATGAGTCACCGCCACTGACCTTTTCTAATGTGGTCTCTGCAGAAGTGGGACTTTAGTGTTTCTCCGTTTATGGCGAGCATCTTTGAGCAGTTTGTGCTTTTGGATGGAAATCCTTCGTTTTATACAATGCAAGTGAGCACTCGGGGGCACGCCGAGGCTGTGAATGGAATTTCCTTTTTATACTGCTGAACTATAGTCAACAAAGCGAATTCTTTGCTCTCAGTAACACTATTTAGAAGTACTGGAAACAACTAGAGCTTTTCCAGAGCCTCATTAGGGGTGAAGTTTCTCACATGCATGCCACCGGAGTCATAGCCTACCGTGCTGTAAAAATCACCTATAAAATGTTCTTTCGGTGAGCTTCTTCGTAAATCTCTGGACTTGTTACCTCAGGTGTTCGCCGTGATTGAGTATTCGGACCAGCCGGCTATTTTATCAAAGTCAGCTCTCTTTCATGCTGAGCTTAAGCAGACAAGTACATTTATCCACTATCTATAAATGAAGGCCCCCTGCCAGTCCTTTACACAATAAGAGCATTGTCTGAGCCGAGCCGGAGAGAACCTCCATCGTCCCAACTTGGCAGCACCAGAGGCAGCCTGTGACATTTTACTGTGGAAACTTGCAGTGGGTGTTGGCCTCACCAGTGTGGAGTCTCACTGACTGTCGATTATTGCAAAACAGATGTTCTAACTAGCGAGGTGGATCTAGTCGTATATGCCCACTTTTACTCCAAGACGGTGAGCAGACACGGGTGCGTGTGTCCAAACTTAAATATACACCTTGATTTATTCTGTGAAAACCCGGCCCTGTCTCCAACTGGACGGTTGCTTGGACGGTTTAATGTAACTTGTCATATTTGTTTAGGAAAAGCCAAGATAGAGCATTTCCTTGGATGCAATTAGGTCCTGAGTTCTTGGAACACAGGGAGATATCAACAGGCAGCGTCCTACCGGAGCAAGGTTTTACTATTTTTACTCTTCTTGTGCCTTTGACAGCCTTTCCCCGACTATTCCACTGTCTGCCAGGTTTCTGGGTACAAAACAAAATGTTCTAAAAGTTAAAAGCTTAGGAAATACCTTCACAAAAGACGAGACCCACTGTGGACATACAGGATGCTGATCAGAAGAGGCAGGAAAATACCACTGACGCAGGACCGGAGGTGTCAGTGTTTCTCAGGAAGGCAGTGGGCACTTCTGTTCCCCTGCACATCCCAGTGATGGGAAGTCCCTCCGACTCCCCTGTCTCTATTTTTAGTGTAATGGCTCTTATTTATGCGTCATGTAGGATTTCACGTCGCAGGAGGTGAAGAGAGCACTTGGCTCCACGTTTGAGCTGCTTGCCTGAAAAGGTCCAAATGTAAATCTTGCTTAATATTTTGTCTGAGTTTCGCTTTTATCCAACATCTTTGGATTTATCTCTCTTTTTCCATCACTCCCACAATCTGCATCAACCTTGTTGCTCTCCTTAATTTCTCTCCCCTCGGTCAGCTTTCCGCCTACTTCATCATCTTCTCTGTCTTTATGAAGCAGTTTTTTTTTCTTCTTCACTGAGAGCAGAAGTGTTTCTGCTTTTCTTCCCCGAATACCACATAAACCGTGGCTTGCTATAAACCAAACCTCGAATACCATGGACTGGCAGACTGAAGGAAAACACTGGCAAATATAGATCCGTGGAATTTACTGAACCACTGACAGGGGCATTCCGATATGTAGCCATATCCTCTGCAGCCCAAATTTTAATGCGTAATTACAACTAGGTTGCTATTATGAGGGCAAAGTTACAAGAGGCAGTAACTGAGGCTGCTTAAAGAGTGTTTCAGGCTTCAACCCTGTCCCAAAGGATCGTCTGTTTTTCTCTGTTTCCATGTTATCACACCCATAATGTAGTGATGAACAAAATGTCGTAAACTCTTCCACCGACTCAATGACATCTCAGTGTTTTTCGCTTCTCCACCCGTTCCCCCTGCTCCATCTCCCGCTGGATTGCCCAGAACTAAAAGGTCAAATTAACTGTGCTGTTGCACTTTTTCCCTCTGAAAGGACTTTTAGTTGTCATCCCACCAGGCCTACGATGGTATGTGAAGATGAGCAGAAACAGATCTTCGTGCAGGTTGCATAATCTGACATACTGATTTAAGCGGCGGAGGCATTGTGATGACAGGAGACTGTTGGGTGAAAACAGCTGGCAATGTCAGCACAATGTCGAGCTGAAGATCGTGCGCTTGACACGCAGGTCAGTCCGCTGCGTGTGATCAGTCACTGCACAACTCATGCGATGCCTGACACGATGAAATACATGTATGAATGTGTTCACGTGCGGACACACGCCCACGCAGAAAATACACACTCGGAGCACGCTGTTTGCACATGCATGTTCAGCTATTTACTGCTCTCGCACACACCAGGGCCTAGATGTTCTGGGTGGGGGAATACAGTGTGTATCTAACTGATTTACAGCTAACTGAGTAGACTAAAAAAAAAAAGCACAGGAGGAGAACTCCCATCTGTAGTAATATCCAAACAGCACAGTGTCGATGACCATGAGCTTCGGGGCCATAAATGTGCATGTGAGAACTTGTTCAGGCCTGTAGGGCAGGAACACCAAAAACCACAGAGAAATTAATGTTGCATGTCTGTTGCGCAGTAGCAGCAGAGTGTAAATGGATCATGATGTGTGTGGAACTTGACTTCCCAGATGTTTAACGTTCAGTTTTAGCAACAGAGCATAACATTTTTAGGAAACTGGACACACATTTTAAAGGTAACCTCCTCTAATTTTACACATTAAAGTGTTCTTTAGTTCTAGAGGAGTTCTCCAGTCATGTCACTCAGTTGCGCTGTGGATAATTGCCCTCCTATAACGCTGTTGGATTCATTATGGACCGTTAAAAGACAAATGATCAAACTCAGTATAACAGAACCAGAGATATAACTGTTTTATTCCACACACATTCATCTTCCTTTCCAAAACCTGTCGCTTACATTACCTACAATGCAACTTGGCCACAGAGTGACATCACTGCAAGGAATTTATCAGATTACATGGGGCTTCCTTCTGGAGCCATACAAGGCTTTAAGAACACACATTACAGCAGCATAATGTAGAAATTTAAATTGAGTAAAATTAAAAAAGAAAAAAAGAAACAAGTAAATTGGTGACGTTACGCTTTAATTGTCACGCAATTCATAGTCATTATTATAAATGCATATAAAATGAACAAATGGAACTTTTTCTAATATTTTGTGCTCTTTCTGCATATTTCTTTATATGGAAGTTTCCAATTACATATAGGTCAGCTATCACAATTGTTTACAATGACTGACTGCACTGCACTGATAGTGTTTATTTACTAGGTGTGTGTATTGGAACGGGTGTGTTTATTGTCAATGTCTCACTGGAACAATACATGTATTTGGACACGATGCGTCACAGAGGAATCCAGACCGTTGAATTCCGGCATCCTCTCACATCTATTCATTCCTCCTACCCCCTTTGTTTCTTTTTTGTTTGTCTCGCACACAAGCACTTTAATAGGCCACACACACACACGCACACGCACACACACACGCACACGTGCGCACGCACACACACACACACACACACACACACACAAAATATCAATCTTGTCCCTGCTGAAACATACAGTAGGTCTTTTGTGACTCCATGCAGCCTAAACTGTCCACTCACTTCACTTTCACATGTAAATCTTAATGTTATTTTAAAAGGTTGAGTGGTTGACCTCAGAAAATTGCCAACATGCAAAGTTTGTGACCCTTTTTCCACTCTAGGACCTTGTGCTGTATAATTTCAAAGATGCACTCCCAGTGGTTTGAATGCTGCGAGTATTTGTGGTCCCTATTGGTGAACCAGAGGATCCTCAAGCTGAAATTCTTGGTTGTACTCAACTGGTTCAACAAATATTCAGAAAACAAGTTAAGCTGAAAGTTAAAAATTACTTGCACTATCTGAATAACTCATCTTTGGCACACCTGTGCAGAAGATATCAAGAGTGCTAATGGGTATATCAGCAGAGATATATGTTTTCAAATGGATCCATTTATACACTTTAAAATATGCTGTATGACTCATCTCAGTGAAATGTAAAGTGAAATTTTAGGGGGTTTCCCATTTATATCCCTGCTAATAAACTGACTTGAAGTCTTGAATCTAATTGTGGCTCAGGTCCAGAGTGTAGACGCCTGTATGGGGAACACAGCCCTACTAACTATTCTTGGTTACTGGGGACACTGGATAGAGCAGGGAGGAGTGAGGTACACCAGATAGTTAGAATTGTGTCAAGCCAGACAGGAGTAGTTAGAGGGAAGCTGGAGCAACTTTAGCTTCAAAGTTAAAGCACATTTCTGGCAGCTATTGGAAGTGGTGGCTTACCCTGAACACTGTAGTGTTCAGTAAATTAAATTTGGCTCTTAATTTGATGTATTCTACTTAGCTTGAGCCAAGTATGTATGCTACTTTAGACTGCTGTCCTAACACAGCTCACAGGTGAATATTGTACTTTTTACTTTTCCATGTTTATTCTGATAGACACAGTTATTTTGCAGATTAAAGATACCCTGCAGGGTTATTCAATGCAGTGTGTTTTATCAGTGGGTGCCTCTTTCTTTTTTGTTTTGTTTTTGTGCATGTGTTTGAGGTTGCACATGCACACTCACAAAGGTGAACGCCTCGCCAAGAAGGCCGTAATAGCCTGGACACGCAGCAATATGTCTGCTAAAGCATGTTAACATGGATCTAAATAATGTAGGTTAAATAATATCTTTTTTTAAAAAGTGTTTGATGTGTGTGATATGCGTGTGATTATGACAAAGAAAATGCATTTAACACATTAGTTAGGTCTTAAAAATGCACACGATATTTTTTGTGATCCACACTGAATGTAAGTAAAAATGTTGTGTCGCTCCACTCAACACCTTTGATATTTAGATACATGAATTTAAAAAGTCATTTTTAAAAAACAATATATATAATACAATTGATAATGCATTGTTATGGATGAAACTAGCAAACACTACAAAGAGCAGTGGACTCTACCTAGCAGCTAGACCATCCTGCTAACCTAACAACAACAACAACAACAACAACAACAACAATAATCAACATTATCATCATCAACACCATCTTCATCATCAAATAGTCAATACTTTTGTACTTTTATTCAAGTTCAATTTAAAAAAGGAATTTGATTGTAATCTATTTTTACATTCTGGTATAACTGGCTCTAGTTACTTTAGCCCACTGACGAAATGATTTAACTCTACCACTAACTAAACCCATGGGTTTAACCTAAATGTATCATCACAACTATAATTATCCTTGGTACATAGAACAAAGTCCATGGGTGTATTTGGGCAGCACAGTTTGGCATTGCATAATAGGAGTTTTACTTTGAAAGTGTCGCCGGGAAGTCTCATCTGTGCTCGCGTGCTTGATATTCGTGTCCTGAGCGCGAGCAGCCAGACGCGTTTGCATTGAGGAGAAGCATCCAGACTTTGCGCACACAGACCGAAGTTTCAAGATTAGTATATGTCCAACTACAGACGTCCGCACTTACCGTCTGGTTGATCATGTTCAACGAAGGAGAAAGATAAGAAGCCGCCTTGATGTGACTCATATTCCTTATGATTCTTCTCACTATGGTTTAGTGGCTTCATGGGAGCGCGCTCCTCGGGGCTCTGGTGGATATATGGTTGACTCCAGAACACATTAAATTTTGTGTTACCCTATAAATTGCTTCTTCGGAGGAACTAGCTCACAACATTGTGATGGAGAGCCACACGTGTTTCACATGGATGCTGTTGTGTTTGTTCCTGCGGCCGATGGCTGCACAGAACACCGCACCTGAAGGAGGTAAGCTCCCCCACACACGGACACAACTGATCCAGCGGAATCCATATTTATTATAATACAGGGATCGATTTGTAAGCCGTGGCTGAAAGAGGAAACGAAAGTTACGTGTTACGTGTTTTTACTATTACCTCATTAATATTGTAAATATTAAACTTTAGAGTTTTAGTTTCTACTCCAAAACTACATGTATTAAAGGGGCCCCCCTTTAATATCTGTTTAGAAGCAATATTCAATTTAGCATCATATTGTGCTGATCCAAAACTTCTCACAGTTATTCTTTACACAGCATTGTCCTAGGTTAATATAAACTCAGTTTATATTAGTGGCATATAATATTAGATGCAGTGAGTTTGCCACGAGAAACTGATGCTGCTTCAGAAGGTGGAGAGACTGTCTGGGCTCAGGGTGGATCAGGGTGGGGTTGATATTTACACCAGTGTTCTCAGCGAGCTGGCATGTCTCCAGGTATAGAATTGGGAGTTGATGAAACCCAACAGCCCGCGGCAGTGGTTCCCCAAGAAGAGGGAGGGAGGCGGCAATACGGGACCACCCTGGCTCCTGCCGAAGCCTTCAGGTGCTCCCCCAATAGCAGGGGGGGGAAAAGAGGGTTGAATTCCAAATGATTGTCTGCTGATGAAATCTCTTGGCATCACAGCAGCGGTTTCCATGGAAAGGACAAAGCAGGCTCTCTGCTCACATTTGAATTATTGTTTTATTCCTTCAAGGGGCACTGTGTACATTTAGGAGGAGAAGTACAAACTCAGGAGACAAAGGGAGTTGATTTAGTTTATTAGTTGGTATAGGCATAAAAAAAAAAAAACAGTCAATGAAGATTTTTCTCACAGAAACTACATAGTGCACCTTTAAAGTGACAATCTGATGAGAAAATAGAATAGAGCAAGAGTGACAGATTGGACCTGCAGTTTACAATACAAACTTAATATGATTTTTAAAGCGATCCTTCTTTACCTCACAGCAACTCCTCAGTGAGTTTATAAGCTGCGTAACACACACCTCTATCAATCCTTAGTTGTGATCGGTGACTCCAGATCAGCAGGCTTGATTCGCAAACACAACACAAACAGCCGTGATCACAGCAGTGCCTTCACGCCTTGCGGTAAATCACATGGCCGTGAAGTGTCTGAGGGGCTAAACTTGGATGTCGCCGAGTCCGTCAGCGAGAACAGATCTTTATGTCTGTGTTAACATACTAGTGAGGGAGATGCTGACACCTTGCTATTTCCATTAATAGGGACCTTAGGAGACTGAACCAACATAGCCTGCAGTAATTGGGCTTTTCATAAGTGCACTTGCTGCTATTAATGTCAGCCTTGTGTAATGAAGAGCTTGCCATTCCCACAACTCAGAAAGAGAGGGAACATGCAGCCCGATTTATGGGTAATTATGAGTTATTAAAAAGGAATTAACCTCTCTGGCTCTGAGTATTGACTTGGTTTCTCATATTCTTGCTTCACTTCTTTCCACAAAACCTATATTGTCTTATTTGCGCATGTGTCAGCGTCAGATTCATTACATACCCATGTGTTCAGCAGGTTGCAAGACCTGCTCCGCTCCCGTACCGTTTTACAGGGACCACCTGAGGTTTCATGTTTCCACCATCACATCACTCGAGCGCTAATAGTGCACCTATAAATCCCATTTATTGTGCGTACGATAACAGCAGGCTCCATTTAAACAGGCCCCCCCCCTCTAGATAAACAGACGTCGACATATGGTTTTTCAGATAAAGGCGTACCTGCACAAAGGTGGAGGTAGGGGGGCTGTGATACGGAGCAGACCCCCCCCCCCGCTGCCACGCTCCAAAGTCCAAACAACAAGACGATGTAAGGAATTCCTTAGGCCGATATAGAGAGAAAGGCGGCGAGTGTGCACGTCTGCATTTGTGTGTGTGTATATATTGTGTGCATACCTTGCAGACTTTTAAGCTTTCAGCACCTCGAGTCTTATCAACACCTCATCTCACATGTTGAACATTGAAATATTAAACTAATGAAGCATTCAAAAAGTTTCCGAAGGCGTCTGAGCCTGTGCCTGTAATTGCAGCATTATATCACCATATCTGAATCTGGCACCTTTGTTTTTCGTGTCTCTTTAAGCCCTAGCTCTGAGATTTTAACAGTGGGCATTTTTCTTCTAGGATGACGGCACACTCAGATGATCTGCAAATAAATATGCCTCAATCGCGGCGGCTGCTGCTCCTTTTCTTTCGTTCTCTGTCTCTCTCTGCTCTGTATATGGCTATCCAACATTCCTCCTCGCCTCTCGCTTGGAACTGCCAGTACAACCCACCCCCCCTCAAACCCTCAGTCTCCTTTTAACGCCTTTTATTTCCCCTTGTCCCACCTCCTTTCTCCACTCCCTCTCCCTTCGCCACTAATGCCCAGCAGCTACTGTTTTCCCTCCTTCCTGTCCTTCACTCTTGGCTTCGCTTTTTTAACTACGCTTCTGTTTCGAAAGACGGAAAATTGGGGGGAAAAAATCCACTCTCAGGCCCAGGGCCTGAAGGCCTTTCATCCATCATCCACTTCTGAAGCTATCATAAAGCCAGCATCATTTTGTAGTTCCAATGTTTGTTTGATTTCACCTTATCTTTGCTGTAATTACTTGTTTCTTACTTGCTTCTGACTCTGCTGCTTTCATGTTGACGTCCCCTGTCCCCTATAAAAGTTGTTTGACCGTTCCAAGAAGTTCAACCGAGAATGGGAGGGAAATTCCAAATGTGTGTTTGTCAGCAAAGCACAAGAGGGGATCAGAGGAAAGGAGTCATTCAGGGAGTTGCACATAATTCCCCCATCAGCATCCAAAGGCAGCATATTAATGATTGTATTAATGTATTTCTCCCCCACAGTGCTGAACTGCTGCGAGGGTGACGTCCTCTTCTTACTGGACTCCTCAGGGAGTGTGTCGTCCTACGAGCACTCCCGCATGCTCACCTTCCTGTCTGAGCTCCTCCGCCCCTTCTCTCTGGGAGAGGACCAGGTGAGGGTGGGACTCCTGCAGGTGGGCACCCAACCGCGCGTCGAGTTTGGCTTTGACACCCACAGCACCCAAGGTGGCCTCCAGGGGGCTTTGAAGAACACCAAACCTCTCAGGGGGGACACCAACACTGTGGAGGCGCTGAGGATGGCAAAGGAGCGGGTGCTGAGACCTGGAGCACCGGGCGGGGCCCGGGCAGGGCTCCCGAGAGTGCTGGTGTGGTTGACGGATGGGGTGAAACCCGGGGATGTGATTGGACCAATGGCCGAGCTGCAGGAGGAAGGCGTGGCTGTGCTGGTGGTCTCCACTGGGCACGGCAACTACCTGGTGTTGAGGCAAGTGGTGAGTCCACCCGTGGAGAACCACCTGTACTTTGTGGACATTGATGATCTGAGTATCATCACAGACGACCTGCGGGATGCCATCATTGGTAAGTATGGTGCGAGGTTTCTTTTTGAGGTTCAAGGTATAGCACCCAAAGTGTGCCAGAAAAGGTATTGTTTAATTTTTCAGTGCTTAATACTAATCAAATAATAACTTGTGAATATTGTATGAATATAATCTTTAAATGGAATCACAGTGTAGAAGATCGCTTTTGTTAATCTTTTAAAGCCGGACTATGCAACAGCAGTTTCCAGACCAGATTCCTTCGCCGTTTTCTAGCTTTGCACCAGTTTTGTGCATACGCTTTTCACTGCAGGGCTCCCCCTACAGCTTCAGCGCAGATACACTGTCGAAAAGACTTGTTGACGAGCCTCCCCCGCCCACCTAGCTGCTACTACGTTACCATGTGCATCTGATTTCTAAGAAGCCGGCCGGCTAAACAGCGAGTCACGTCTGGCACTTAATGCACTTCGTGCTCTGTGTTCAGCCGGACATATCGCAAGATACAGGCGACAAACCATGCGACATTCAAAGACCGTACTAGATATCTAAATACCAACAAGAACCTGGATTCAGAACGCAAACAAACGTGTTTGGTAGCAAGTGACTGCTACGCTAAACACCCGCTAACTATCGAGCGAGCCATCAAGAAACCAAGCTAAACACATGCAGGGCTCACAGTAAAACAGTCAAGCAATAACGTTGTTCAAAAGACTATCAAGTCACGTTGCAAAGACAAAGTTCATCCACTCACAATTTCAACAGCAACACGGCCAAGTCGGCGCCTGTTTTGGACTCCTCAAAAGCTCGTCCTATGTTTACTCGTGTCTGGTCTCTTTTTTTTTGTCAAGCTCCTTTTTCTTCTTCTTCTGTTCCTCCGACTGTGGCTTCTTGGGTCTCTTTATAGTCGACTGATACATGAGGAATACAACAATTGCCTTGCAACTGGCAGTTTATATCTACCCGGTTCCATGTTTGGGGGTGTGTTTGCCGTAAAGCAGTTTCGAAACTACAATCTGACTACATTTTCGAGGGGCGGCGGGATACTTCCGCCGGCTCACTTCCGGATTGACTTCGGACTGGTGGCAGCAAGTTGCATGTTCCGTTTCTCCGCCCAGAAGCGCTAGGGGGAGTCGTAGCAATGACCAAACGACCCAGAAAGTGTCAAAGAACATTCAGAATGACTTTCAGCCTGCATAGTTAGGGTCATTTTTGCTAATATTGTTGCATAGTGCCCCTTTAACTAAAGAAAAATAGAAACATTTTAAATGCAGGAGAAAAATTAATGATAAGAATGTTAATCACATAGGTACAAAAGTACAGACAGTCTATTATATTCTTACTTAAGTGGCGTGACTGAATGAGTAAATAAGGGAGTGATTTCTGACATAGCCTACACATAGCATGTGTAAAGTGAATAGTGACAAAAACACAGAAAACCAGAATGGCACACAGAGTGCGTACCTCCACCAACAGTCTCCCTTTGAACACACTCATAGAAACCAGCCACCTAAACACGCCAGATTTTTAAAATTAAGTTTCACGCATTATTCCCTCAGAAATACATGCAGATGTTGAAAAACACAAAGCTTGAAACTAACTGGAGAATGTAGTCATTTAGCTGCTAAAGATTAAGACATTTGTGTCAAAACAGAGCTAAGAAGACAATTATAACAAAATATATTAGAATATAAAAAGTAAATAGAAATATGACTCCAAATGATGATGTAATGTAATGTTGATCCTTGTCAGGCGGAAACAGACAACTGCATGCTAACACGTTAGCGACAACAACTTCTATGATTGTATAGGTGGCAAACTGCAGACTCCGTATTTTGAGTCAATTACACTGACAGTTAACAGCCACTTGTATTTATAGAAACAATGTCCGGTGTAGTCTGTGTAATCAATCTGCAGAAACACCCTTTACCAAAGAAACTGTCCCTGTAAACATTTAGTTTCCATAGCAGAAACAGACTCATCCAAACAGCTACAATCACACTAGCTGCCTGCCCACTCTGCTACACAAAGTTGCGTTACGTGTCTCTGTGCTTCACCCCAATTCCACACATGCTCCTGAAGACAGTGAGACTGAATAAGAAGCCGGGACGCTGGGAGTGTCTATGTGCGTGTGTAAGAGTCCCTGTAATGAGATATGACGATCTATTAATGGATTAATGATTCAGCTTCGCTTACTGCATCCTCCAACACTATGCTGGCCATGACACATATATATATATTTACAGATATAGACCAGGGGTGGTTGCCCACTTCTCTGGCCAGATTAGGTAACTGCCATTACACTCACAAGGGAGAGCTGATTAATTCTACACTATATACTGCAGCTGTAAGACATGATGCATGGTATAAATAAGGTGTGTGTGCAACACACAAATGCTTGAGTCTTTGCTGAGAACCTAAAGGTCCTGTCACAGATATCGATGCCACTGCGGCATTTGTTGTTTTGTTGCAGGGCCTCACTGGGTTGGCTATTTCAAGTTGTCTTGTTGTCGGGTTATGGATGCACCCAGAAACCCAAGTCTGGCTGTCTGCGTGGGTGGCTGTCTGAAACCAAGGCATTTTTAGCACTCTGTCTCATCCTCTTCCCCGTCACCAGCCGTCTCCGTGTCTTCGCAGAATTATAACTTGTCCCTAAATCCTGACAGACCCATGTGCACACAGTGACTTCATCCATCCTTGTCCTCCAACAGAGATTATCCGAGCTGAGCGAATCAACGTCCGCGATGTGTCCACCAACTCTGCCACGCTCCAGTGGCGACCCGTTCTGTCCGGTTTGACGGGCTTCTACGAGGTCCGCTTCGCTCCGGTTCAGACGGGCGGAGCAGGAGGTGGTGGTGGTGGTGGAAGTGGGACCAGTCCGAGCACCGGTGGTATTCAGTACCAAAGACTGATACAAGGAGCAGATTCCAACACCGCCCGGCTAACAGGCCTGAAACCTGACACCACCTACACTGCCACACTGACCCCGGAGTCCAATGAACAATCGTTTAATGCACTTTCTGTCACCTTCAAGACGAAGCCAGGTTAGGATAAAACCTATGGACACATTGTGTCATGTCCCATAAATGTGCACTCGCTTTTCTGTTTACTGTAAATATTTTCATTGTGCTGTGCACTGACTAAAATACTAAACAGGAAGTTGACTGAGAGGTTGTTTTTTTGTGTTCCCCCAACACCAGAGGTGATGAGCCCAGCTACGGTAATGGTCTCTGAGTCGGGGGAGACCAGTGTTCGGGTGAGTTGGGGTCCTTTGCAGCCGGAGACGGTCACAAGTTACTATGTCGAGTACTCCGCCCTGCCCAGGGGCAAGCTCCACGCTACGACGGTCAGCCGAACGCAGAACTCCACACTCCTCAGAGGCCTCCAACCAGATACCACTTACTTGGTCACTGTTAGTGCCCGCCACGCCTCGGGCAAGGAGAAGGCCATGTCTGTTAAAGCGTGCACTCAGGAAGGTAAGCTACGTGAAGAAAGTGCAGTTGAACTAGGTGACCACGGATCCATTTACGCTAATCCTAATCCTGCACAGCCTGGTCCTTTCTGGGTCTTACATTTCAGATAATGACTAGCATTTCCATTCAGGCTTGACTAGTCCAAGGCCAGTTCTGAGCAGTTAGGGGAGCTTGAGCCAGTCAAATTTTTGGTTATCCAGTTCATTTGTCTATTAAAGCGTTTTCCTTTATTCATATCCTCTCTGACTAACATGTCTGTGGTCTCCATTTCCAGTGACTCCAGCCCTGGCAGACCTCCAGCTGACCACAGTGGGAAGTGACTCAGTGCAAGTCGACTGGAAGGTCAGCATGCCAGGTCTGAGGGGCTACTGGCTCACCTGGGAGGGAGAGCAAAGCTCTGACCAGCGCTCCTCCTTCTATTTGCCTCCCGATTCTCTGTCAACGCGCCTCACAAACCTCCCCCCAGCGACTAGAGTTTGTGTGTCACCCATTTACAGGACGGCACGGGGAGAGGGACTGTGCTGCACGGCGGAGTTTCATTCAAGTGAGTGGCGACCATTTTATGTTACAAAGTGAATTTCCGCAGTAAGGTAAATTTTTTCATGGGAAAAGTTGGACACTTTCCTCTCAGACACTTAGGTGTTTAGAGTCAGGCTTCAATTAGCCTAGCTTAGCATAAAAACAGCTAACCTACCTCACTCCAAAGTTAAAAAAGTCACCTACCAGGATGTATAAAACACAAAAATGTATATATATTATATTTTAAAAAGTCAATAAAAAAATCACTTTTTGTGGTTCACAGTCTTACTATTTCTTGATGAACAACAACAACACACACAACAAATGACCTCCTGGAGTCAGAGTGGAAATGCTGCTCAGAAGTGCTGGGTGGACTTATGGTCCAAGAGTTCGATGAAAAGGTTGATAACGCTCTCATATCTGTTGCCTAGCATCCAGCAGAGACTGTAGGAAGTGACTGGTCACGGCCTATAAATTGCCTGGAACATAGCAAGGCTAAACTTGATATAACGTATTAATTAACTTTATAGGCGCTTGTAGGCAGATTTAGCTTTCTTTGGACAGAAACAGGCTAGCTTAATTCATATTGAGCGTTCAGACTTTAGAGTGGTATCAAACTCTTCATCTAACTCTTGGATAGAAAAGTAGCCTATAGGCTAAGTGTATATCTCAAAATGTCAAACTTTTCCTTTAGCTCACAAACATGAGAGTACCATTGATCTTCTCATCTATCTCTTGGAAAGAAACTCTTTACAAGTAGTCCTAGGCGAATAATAACTCTATTCTATTAAATCACGAAAAAAACAAACTATATTTGTGTCGTTTTACTTTAACTGGTTCTCATTTTATTGTCCAGGTTTGATGCATTTGTCTGTCTCCCAAAATAATAGAAGTGAAAATACATTTGTTTGTGGTGCCCTGCATCTCTCTTCATAATCAGTTTCCCAGTTAAGAAGGATTATCCACAGACCTAACCATCAAAACTATTTATTTGGTTTTACCGGACTAAAAATCCCTGAAATAGCTTTTTTTTTTTAAATGTAATTTTTCATCAATGTGAACACCCTCGATTGTGTTGGGTAGGAGGAAGAAAAAGAATCGTATCGTATATAATGTATTTTGAGTTAACAGGTCCTTGAAACATGTTTCTGTTGGACTCCAGATTAATCCCATTTTTTTATCTGATGGCAGTGATTACTGCTACAAGACAGTTTATTACACAACACTTTGACTTTTCCCCAAATATTTAAATGTCTGAATGTTTGTGTCTCAACTGCTTATTTCTCCCTCTGCTCTTCAGACGCATTAGCATATGGCTACCAATCATAGCATCTCTGAACTGCAAGAGCACCTTACCAAACATGGAGGGACGATGGCTGACTTGAAGAATGCTGACTTTCATCCATAATTCTTTCCCCTGCCTCTCCCCTCTGTGGATATCATCCAAGAGCGTTGTGAGGTTTGGCTTGCTGAGCACTCATGTGGAAACCATAGACACTTAAGAGTGGTCCAGGACAGTATGGCCACATGTTGACTGCAACAATCTGCACCACAGAGGACTGTTTGCTTTTTTTTTTTAAATTTCCATTGTCTCATCTGGTGTACACCTGAAAGTAAATGTAAAGATTCAGTTTAAAGACGCAAAAAGATTTTTCTTCTGTCTGTTGTGCAGATACAGGGCAGGGCGTGTGGAGAATGTTGGATGTTATACGTGTCTTGTTTTGGAGAAAGGCTCTGCACCATATGTGGGCTTCGTGCCCAAATCAGCGATTCTTTTTTCCGATCTCTGCTAACACTCAGAGAACATCTGATTTACATTTATAATGAATATAAGTGTGCCTTGTACTTAAATGACTTCCCTCGGCACATGCTCGATACTTTTGTGTGTGCGCAGGGGACGTTAATACGCGGTCCCTAATAACAGGATCTTCCGGACTGCTTTGAACTCTCAAGAAAATTATGAACAGACCAGCAACATGCCCTGAGAACTACGGAGATGCTGCATATGATACAGATGAGTGTAAGTGAGAGTAGTCCTGTGTTGGAAAGAGATCTGTCATTCATATTTATTAATCAAGAATTGATAAAGTGTAAGAATTACTAGCATACTTTATTTACTGACATGCTGTTTACATTATGAGACGGGATACATGTTGAAGCCAGTCTTTGCTGCCCCCTACTGAAAGGATCCTTGCAGTTACAGCTGACCGTCTTCTGTTTACCCTCTCAGAGCAAATGTATTGTTTTTATGTTTGTTGACCACTATTGAAACTTAACATGAGCTTGCAATAAAGTCCTTTATTCATTTTGTTTACACTAACTGTAGTGTTTTATTATCATAGTGCACTCTAGCATGTGGACAGAGGTGAAGGCTGAATATTTTGCCACTGATTTTTAAATGTCAAATTCTTATCACGAGTCGTGTCAGTCAGTTTTAGCTTTGTGCTTTGAGATTGTTAGATAGGTCAAAACTATGATGTATGATTGATTATATCTATTAATGCAACACTGTAGACATTTTCTGCCAATTTCTACATAATGTAGAGACTTTTATCCTAACAATGTTAAGTCCTGAAAGCTTGAAACAGGCATCGGTGGGAAGAGACACCATTGACCCTATTACAAGACAATGTACCATCAAAATGATTGTGTAGCTGTTGTTTTAAGGTAAAAAAGTTACATAATATTGCTTTGAATACACTTCAGTCCGGCAGGGAAAAATGCAGAAGCACGACAGCACGATCATACCACGGTTTTATAGAGGAGAGATGAAGTTCATGCCTGAAAAGCACAGACAGGTGTATTTTATTCGTAGACTATTTTGCTCTAATTTGAAGGGAGCTTTCTTGGTATTTGCATATTAAAATGGTAATAACTCCTTGAGAGCAGATGATTATTCCAGACTTTCCACATAGGTCACATAAACGCTCAATGAAATGACTGGAGCAACTACACCGACTATGTTTAAAACACTCAAGCAACTGAGAGGACATCTTTCATAAAGTGTGTCAAGGCTTCCCCCTGCAGGGGAGTGAACGCACCTTCAACTGTCCGCTGATGGATCAACTGTGAGTCATCATTTTGATCAACATCGGTGGTCAACAAGCCAGTCAATTCATGAGATCAAATACAGAATTGTCCTTACAAGAATTGAAAACCCACAAGTCTGAATATTAGCAACAATACAGTTCTAATGAATGTTTACTGTGGCATTTGTTCTTATTTTAACCTGACCAGGCTTTCAACAATCAAGATGTCGACAGTATGCTTAAAATCTGTCTTGGCCATTATTTGTAGCCATAGTTGTGTGGTTGAATTCAATTCCCAACTCCTATATACAGATGGAAATGTGCGGATGGTTGTTTTGGCCAAGGAACTAAAAGTCTGACAAATGAAGGTAGTTGCAGCTGCAGTTCTGTTCATTGATTCGCCAGATCCTACCAGAGATATTCAAGGCTACAAGGCAGACAAATGGAATATATGACCCACAAACAAATCTGAACACACGGACTGCACAGAGCTACAGAGGCCTAACCATGATGCCAATGCATAATGTTGTGACGCTGTGCTGCCACTGTTTTCCCTCATCAGGGGTTTAAGTTTCAATTCTTCTTTTCTTTTTGTGATATGACTTGGATTTGATAACAAAGTCGGCCTCACCAATTAAGGCCTTCCTAAGATATCCAGTGGAGTAAAGTTTGAGACTTAAGGTGGTGTGATTGTCAACGTTTGGTTTAACCTGAGAGAACACAATAGAACATGTCTGGAAAACAAGGCAAGACACGTAATAGGACCATTTAAAACCAGTTTAGGAGCAACTCCCAGCACCTAATTCTTTAGACCAGAACAGAAAATGGAAAAACAGAAAAGGAGAGAAGAAGGGAAAGAACAAATAGTAGCAAGATATAGAGATGATAAGATAAACATAACATTTTAAAAATAAAATATTAGATTATGTAGAAGTGCACATTATACAATAGCCCATACTTAACATATAGGCTAAATTGCACATATACAAGTACAAACTATGTACAAATAATAATAAACTCATCCAAACTAGATCTCTAAATATGGACTACTAATGGGACTGCAAGATAAATCTTTCTTTTCTTCTCAAGATCACAAGCGGACGAGAGTTCACCAGGAGCACCTGAAGGCAGCATCAGGTCTGATGCAGTTGCTGTACCAGCACTGCAGGGGGCGTCGATCTACGGATCCTGTTTCCCGTTAGCCCATCAAGCTGCAATCTCCAAGCCTTGACATTGCGAAGATGGAGGCTGTTATGGTCTAGACCAGGAAACATAGAAAGCCCTAACTGCGAGTTTCAGACCTCTGTTATGACAGCATTTCCAGCCGGTCCAGGTAAATAGAAAAACCCGTAATTGCGCAGCTAGCGAACAAATGTTAGCGTCTTTGCAAAGTTAGATAGCTAGCAGAAATGGCAGGCAGCTCTGCTAATGTCAGCGAACGGGCTAGCGCAGCGAACATTAGCTCGGCTAGCTAGCAGCGTCGGCTCAACTACAACGTAGTTTGAGATAACTGATAAGTTGGCACATACAACCGCCAGTTTGTCCTCAACGACAGCTTCTTGTCCCATCAAGAGACACAGTTGTGCAACGCAGAAGACAGCCAGCAGCTAACTTGAGCTAATGTCAACAGCGAGATCAGGAAGATGTTTTGATGTCAGTGCTAGCTATCGTTAGCAAGCTAATCATTTTCCGAACCGTTTCCTGGTTATGATTCCTTGGCTTGTTAACGACCCGAGGTTTGGGATACAAATGATTGTTATGTTTAATTCCCTGACTTGGTTTAAGCTTTCAGAGCATAAAAGCTAGTTAGTGTATTTTTTTTAAGCTAACATATGCTATGTTATGCTGCTTGATACTTATTGTTTTCTCTGGAAGGAGAAGACGTAATTGTTGCAACGACATAATAAGGTCTGTTTGATGGGTCTTGCTAACGTTGCAGTCAAACTGCACATCAGTCAGCATTCATTTGCGTGCAGTGCACTAAACGACGTTAGTCCTAAAATGATTACATCGTTTGTCGTTGTTAACATTAATTTGTACGTCTTAATCCTGTTTACTCCGTCCACCACTACACAGTAACGTTGCATACATGAGATGAGGTGAAATCAGATAGCACGTAAAAGTTGAAATGCTGCTTGATGGACCTGTAATAGCTATCAAGATCAAGTCGTGTAAGAGGCTGTTTGTTTCCCGTTTTGCAACATTGGCAACATACTGACAGCTTTGGCATAAGTTTTCTCACAGCAGAGGGCACACCTGTATACGTGCTGGATACTAGCTATAGTTGCTTTCTTAAAGAAAACACAATCTCCACAACTTGCTTTATTAACTTGACTGTTTGATTTGATGTCTGCAGGTGGGGGCAGGAGGTGTGAGTAGAGTGCAGTAGACATCAGCAGCATGTACTCCGAGTGGCGCTCGCTGCAGCTGGTGGTGCAGAGTGACCAGGGCCACCTGAGTGTCCTGCACACCTATCCCAACACTGTGGGCACGGAGGTGGCAAATGCTGTGGTCAAACCTCTGGGCACAGCTGTGAGCCCTGTCGCCACAGAGAACATCCTCAAGACAGACAAGGAGGTGAGAAAGAGGTCTACACTGTTCCACTTCGCAGCCTCGGCATGTTGGTGATTTGGTAGTCCGCCAAGCTTCCTGCCCCATCACCAATGCTTCGGAGGACAAACTTAGTGCCATATGTTTTATGGGGGGGTTGGCCTTATCACTCACTCATTGGATATATTTTAGACAAAGCGAGTCACAAGATTACATTCAAAAAGTAAATTTTTCAGAAATTACTTGCCATGTGATTAGAAAACAAATAAATGTCAATATATGTAAATAGATAGATACACAGATAGATAGGAAAAAGTCCGATCAGTAAAAACTTGAGGATTCTACTCTCTTCAATCGAGTGTAAGCTACTTTTATCACTTGTTTGAATCTGGTGGAAACATTTTTATGGACGCACTGCTTAATGTTTGCACAATGATGACATTTTTTAATTATTTTTACTTTGCACGGTCATTGTTTGAGATAACTTGAATGGTTTGTGCAGGAAATCTTAAAGGAACAGCCTCCTACATGCCCAGCGCTGTCATATGTGCCATATTCAAGCTGTGCCGACAAGATATTAACATTTAAGAAGCCAGAATCTAATAAAAGTGCTTCCTGTCCACTGCATTCAGATGGGAACCTTTATTTTACAAACAGATAACTATGTCATAACTGTGTCAGTGTAGATATGGTCAAAAATAACCACACTCTGAATTGATTTCAGTCACTTGTAAGTGTAAACCCAATAATAACAAAGTAAAATACATTAGGAATGCTTGCAAATGATCAGGTTTCCACAACTACAGTCAGGAAGTTTTTCTCTCTACTTCCTTCTTTAAATGTCACTGAACTTCTATACAGAAGAAGAGTTTTTCTTCTTTTATGTAAACCCTGTTTCTAACCTGACAAACATTGTGACAAAGACCAGTGCTATGTTGGATTTGTGCTTTGTGTCACTGTGTCATTAGGCTGCATGCATTGTAGAGTGGGATTTATTCAAGTGCCTCTCTATATTTGGCTTTGTTTTTGATTCCTTTAATCCTTAGCACTTTCCCAGTTCCTGCCATTAAAATCATGGCATGATGCTCCCACTGCCACGTTTAACTGCAGGAATGATTGTCCTGTGAAGTTTGCGATTTACCAGATGTAATGCTTCACATTGAGGCTAATGAGTTACATTTTTATGTCATAAGATCATAGTCCTTTTGTGTGTCCTTATGCTCTCAAAGTCCATTTAAGTCCCACTAGGTAAAACCTAGGTGAGTTGTCTTTGTTTATTTATCAGTGTCTTTGGTATAGCTACTGTAACATAGAGAGGTGTGACTGATGGAGTGCTACAGAGATAGCTTCTCCTATCTCTGCAGGAAGCTTAGGCCAGACACACAACAGACGCTTGGTAGCTGTTGTTATAGTTCCCCCTTCACTTCACCTTCTATGTTAATGAAAATGAACATAGTTTTGATGCCTGTGCATTTCTTTTTCTCTTTGTGTTCTGCATAGACCATACAAGAAATATACTTTGTAAATGGCTATCTTTGAGTCTTAAAGCCTTCTGAGGCACATATATTTTCAGACATCAGTAATATTAGTGTGTTCAATAGAGATGTCTCTTTGTCTAATACAAGCCGTCTCCTTTGTGCTATGATAAGACACACACTGTTGTCAGCAAGTGAACCGCAGAGCTCACAGTGAGCCAGTAGTTTCAATTAATGATATGACAGCATGTGTCAGGAAGGGATGTGAGGAGAACTGGGTTGGTTTAAAAATATTTCAGTAATACTTTTCAGGTGCACCGTGCATCTGAAGTGCCGCTGTGGCTTTGAACTTCACTTCATGCTGAGGATAAAGCTTGGATAAACTTTCCTGCTACTGATCCCCACCGACTCTCCTCTGTCTGACACAGAACACTGTAGGAAATTAAGAGTGAGAGCTGTTGCGCAGGAAGGATGACCTCAGCTGACAAATATATAAAAGTAAAATCTTGGATTGTACTGATACTGAACATACGATTAATTGGATCAGGATCATGTGCAAATAAAACATGATTGCGACATCCCCCGTCTGTACTGTTGTCTTTGAAACCTCTATATTCGTGTTTACCATTCACTGTAGAATGATGATCTGGCTTTCATTCGTCACATGCCTTTTAAATATATCCGGTCTGTTTTTGATTCTGTAGGAAACTAGGAAACGTGTTTTAGAGAGGCAGTGTATTGTTATTGCTATCATCATCTTGCCCTAAACCTTTGGTCTTCCTTGTTATGAGACGCTAAATCAGATGTGCTAAACTGCTTAAGGGTACTCACATGACACAGTACAAGCAGCGCTTGCAGAAAATAAAACTGCTGAAAAAAATTATTTGAGAGCTGTCATTTGCCATGTCATTGCTCATTGACAGCAATATTCTATTAAATAAACCAAAAAAAAACACAGCATGAAAACATTTACGTACATTAACGAGATTGGTTTGGTTCCCAGGTGAAGTGGACCATGGAGGTGCTGTGTTACGGCCTCACCCTCCCCCTAGAGGGGGACACCGTCAAGCTGTGTGTGGATGTGTACACAGACTGGATGATGGCCCTGGTGTCGCCCAGGGACTCCATGCCTCAGCCTGTTGTCAAGGAGCCAAATATGTATGTCCAGACCATCCTCAAACATCTCTACAATGTTTTTGTACCAAGGTATGTCAGAAATGCTCTCAATTCTCCTGTTACCTATAGTTTTAAAATTTGAATGTATTTCTCTGTGGATAGTGTATTTGTTTTTTTCTGTGGTTGTCATTCTCCAACTCAAACTCTGGCTGCTGTCTGCTGTGCACTTCTAATGTCTCCTTTTTTTCTGTGTTCCTTTCTCTGATTTCCTCTGTGTCCCCTCATTTCAAACACTTTGTGTCTCCCTTCAGGCCTGAACAGCACAGTCTGAACCACATCAGGCTTTGCCAGCAAGTTCTGACTGCAGTCCAGAAATTGGCACGCGAGTCTGTTTCCATGGTGAGGGAAACCTGGGAGGTGCTGCTGCTCTTCCTGCTGCGCATCAACGACACATTACTGGCCCCACCTACGGTTGGAGGTATGCCTCCCCCTGTGTCACACAGCCCCTATTACTGTATTATTATTATTAATGATGATTACTAAAATGTCACTTCCTTCAGTTGGGGTGGCAGAGAAACTGGCAGAGAAATTGATGGCAGTGCTGTTTGAGGTATGGCTACTGGCATGTGCCCGCTGCTTTCCCACGCCTCCTTACTGGAAGACAGCGAGGGAGATGCTGGCCAACTGGAGACACCACCCTCCTGTTGTAGAGCAGTGGAGCAGAGTGGCCTCCGCCCTGACCTCCAGGTTAGAAAGTTACCATTTCATCTAGGAATAATAAGAATAAGAATAATAAGATAAGTGCCTGTATTCTCTGCAGAGTGTGATCACTTGTGCGTTTGTGTCTCACTTTTTTCAATTCAGACTTTTGCGGTTTACCCATGGACCATCCTTCCCACCTTTCAAAGTTCCTGATGAAGATGCCAACCTCATTCCGTTAGAGATGGATAATGACTGTGTGGCACAGACATGGTACCGCTTTCTCCACATGCTGAGGTGCATAAACGCTAATTTTCCTGGGTTATAACTGAAAAACAGATGTTTTCTCCCCATAGAATTAACTCTTTTGGACACAGGTTTGTTATGTGCTGTAAGAGACAGAGATGCTGTAGCATAGGATGGAAGTACCTCACATCACGCACTTACTATCAAATATCTCCCTTCTCTATGTACTCTACCAACTGTCTTTAATAAATGTAGCACTAATACAGTGGCTAGTCATTTTATTTTGTATGTTTTCATCTATCCATACCTCTCAGCCTTACTTATTTCTTGTATTCATTCCTTCATCCCCTCCCTCACCCTTTTTTCTTTCCATCTATCATCTTACTGTAAAACATCCACCTCATGGTGGAACTGCAGCCACAGTCCACACTTTGAAACTCATTCACATTCATAGATCATTTAATAATATTTGTATTTGTTGATGTTTTTCTTTTTCGTGGTTACTTCCAAATTCGATCTGAATGTAAACATCATCAAACTACAGCTCTGTCGTCATCTCACTACTGACAGTAGTAAATGTGAGAGAACTCATCCATTCTTTCCAAGCCACAGCAGAATCAATTATCAGATAAATCCAAAAGGCTTGAGCTGCATCTGCAAGCTTTTTGCTTAATCCATATATTTCCTCCTTTCTCTGTTTGTTTTTAGCAACCCAGTGGACCTGAGCAACCCTACGATAGTGAGCACCACTCCAAAGTTTCAGGAACAGTTTCTTAACTCCAGTGGTATCCCTCATGAAGTGGTGCTGCATCCATGTTTGAAACAGCTACCCCAGATCTTCTTCAGGGCCATGAGGGGTGTCAGCTGCCTTGTGGATGCCTTCTTAGGTAAGAGGATACAGTAGTGATCGGTTGTAAATGTTGATAAGGCAACATAGGAATGAAATAATAAAACATAGCAGAAAGATCCCCTATGTGTTTATGCACATTTTAGTAACAGTAATAGTAAAAACATGTTCAGCTTACTGCTCATTTTGTTTTGCAGATGTTTAAATGTTGTTCCTACCTTTTGAGTCAGCTACCTACTTTCGTACGGTGGCCCATCATATTCTGTATGCTATTACTATCGTCAAAGTTACATATTTGTTGCATAGACGGATTTTTCTGTGTTGCATTTTGTGCAAAAAAGATGTTCATTTGACAAAAACGAAAGCAGCTTAATGCTTGTTGTAATCTATCTTAAGCACATTGTAAGTTTCTTAAGTTAATTTTCATACTGTATTGAAATCAAAGGATACCAAAGAGTTTCCAGTTGTTATTCCACCACTACTTTTAAGTAGAAACAAGATGGAGGATGTCAGTCAGCAATACCTGTATTAAGTTTCAATAGAAACATGTCAGTGTGTATTTTTCTCTTTATACTGTAGGTGTCTCTGTTGAAAAGAGAGATGTACGGGAGAGGGTGTTCACTTTTTGCCCAGTGCTGCTTTCTCATGGTACAGACAACAGCTGATACGTTGTGTAATGAGATGGGCATATGATGGACTATTTATTGGTGGTGATGATATTAACAACTGGGGTTAGACCTGATGTAGCCAAATGATATTTCCCAAATATTCCGACAAAGCTACAACATCAGCAACGAGGGGTGTCTTGTGGGCACAACAAGTGAATCAAGATGGATTGATATCAATTACTGCTGATTTGTACCTAACCATTGTCTTGCATGTCTATGAATGAATATTGTCCACAATCAACTCAAACCAAAAACGGCTTCAAATGATTTTATTTAACCATAACAAGTTTTGTCCACTGGAAGAGTTGTGGGATGAAGATTTTTTCTTTCTTGTTTACTAATGCTAATCAGAAATATTTATCTCCCAAACAAAAAGTCTCTAGCTCATTTTACCTGTCTGTCTACAGGTATATCACGTCCCATGGCTGACAGTGCCCCGCCCACTCCAGTCAACAGAATGAGCATGTCGCCGCCGCCCTCCATCACTAACACCACGCCCCCTCACAGCCGCAAGCAACGGCATACAGTCGTGACCAAAACCACGAGCAAGAGTTCAACTGTAAGTTCAAGTGTTACATTAAACTGTATGAATAGTAATATAATAATAATAGTGCAGTTTGAAAAAGTTATTATTGTTTTTTTGACATTATTTGCAAGCTGATTGGCAGGCCTGGGAGACCAGAGCTTTGTCACATTTTGTCACAAGAAAACAAGTAATTTCCTTTCATAACTGATGTTCCAAAAGTTTATGTAAAATTTCATATGGTTTGCTTGAAAGTCCTTGACCGGCCCCACAGAGCCGCATGTGTATGTCATGGTCCGCTCTTATGAATCCTATGGAGTCGTTTTCTTGTGATAGATTATTCTGTTATCTTGAGAAAACTGTCTTTTGGTCCCTCGAAATAAATAAACCGGTTAACACGAGAAAACAAGCTTTGTTGTTACATGATAACTAAATATTCAATCCGTCTTCTTTAATATCGTGTCTCCCACTGCTTGTTTTGTCCTATTTAATGTGGAGAAATTTTAGAAAAACTGGTTAAACTGTGCTGTCAACAGCAGCCCAACAAATATTTTCCTCTATCCCTCCCCACCCTGCAGAGCAGTGGTAGTCAACCAACCAAAGCATCCCAGCAGCAACAGCAGCAGCAACAACAAACTTCGTCCTCGCCGACCCTTCTCTCCAGCCCAAATCAGAGCAGTTGGGAGTCTCGGCCATTGCCGGCCCCAGCACGACCCAAGGTCAACAGCATTCTCAACCTGTTCGGCCAGTGGCTTTTCGACGCTGCTCTGGTCCACTGTAAGCTGCACAGTGGCCTCAGTCGAGACCCCAGCATGACTGGTAAGAAGTCAGACTGTGAATCTATTAGCGTTTCAGTTTATGCATGGGCAGGTGGGTGTTTTGTTGCCGTTCGTTAGTACATGTTTTCATGGAGTTTGTGTGTTTTTGGTGTCTGTGTTATTTTTAAATGTATGTCGTTGGGATATCCTTTCCTTTTTTCACCATTTTCTCTGAAACTTGTTTGTGCCTTTCTGTGTGTGGAGGGCTTGGTTAGAAGTGGCCTGGTATGAGATTTCCATTTGATTCTAATCCATTTACATCTTCCAACAATTTAAACTTGGCTCAACCTGTATATAGATTAGGACCTCATATAGTCATTTTATTGGTCAAATCATCACTAGAGAAGTCAGTGACAGCACATACAGAACTTGTTATTTGAAAAGAAATTTGGCACATCATTGGCTCTCCATTTATTTTTCTCTTTTTGGTGTAGTGTCCTGCACGTGTCTACCATGTCTGATTAATGTTAAAGAGTTGTAGTGGGTCAAAAGTCATGTATTGAGGAGAACAAAAAACATTCACACAATTCATGCCTGATATGAATTGATCCCAAAATATTGGATCTGCTTTGATTTTGTGTCTCTCCACTATTTCTGTTATCTTGCAGCCTCTTTTATCCAAATTCTCCTTTCTTATAAATCTTGTAAGTAGGAACGGCAGCTTTTTTTCCTCACTTGATTTGCGTTTCTTGACAAATCTTCCTGCTTTTCAGTTGAGTTCCTCATGATCATCACCATTATCTCCATTGTTTTTCTGTTCCCACTGCTTGTCATACATACATATATAAAAGTTCACCAGCGTTCTCTCAGCGTTTCTCCAAAGGTGATGGAATGGGTTTCACCAACTGACCACTTGTCTCGACCATAACGTTGCCAGTTTGTGACAACGCCACCCCGTATTTTCAGTTCTCATTTTCCTTTGGGTCACACTAATCCTTATGATTTAGTTTCAGACCCCCCTCAAGTTCAGCATTAATGTTTCTCGTTATTTCCTTTTGTATTGTCAGTTCACTTGAGTTCTGATTTTATTGGTTTGGTGCCTCAATGCATGAAGTGAATGTTCTGTACCTTTAGTGACAGTCATATAATTGCAACAGCGAGGGGGCTGACACAGGGATTTTGCTTTGTGGTGTTGCAGCTTTTAACAGCACACCACGGTTGGTCATGCTTTGTGCCAGTGATAGTTAGAACTTTTACAGCAAACTCTTTGTGTCAGAGTTCCCTTTTGAATGCTTACAAATGGTGTGTGTGCGTGTGCGTGTGTTTGCAGTCATTGACGTCTTTGTTCCCTCTTGCGATAGCGAATAAACGTCTGCTTTATGGTGCTTTTGTTAATCAAATTTTACTATATTTTATTGTAGTGTGCATATAGTGGCTACATGTCTTTGTTTGCCTGTTTCTCATGCATGCATGTAAACAAATGACCACATTGCAATTCAGGGTCCTTTCATTCTGTCTCTTCCCACTCTCTACAGCAATAGCCACTCAAGTAGGCCTGGAGCTGAGAAGAAAGGGTTCCCAAATGTCCACAGACTCTATGGTGTCCAACCCCATGTTTGATGCCAACGAGTTCCCAGAGAGCTATGAGTCAGGACGGGCCGAGGCCTGCGGGACTCTGTGCCGCATCTTCTGTAGCAAGAAAACTGGAGAAGAGATTCTGCCTGTTTACCTGTCCAGGTAGCATAGTTATTTTTTGTATTTTCTTATTATGCTCGTTGCTGGCAGTGTCAATTCTGTTAATAAAATTTCAACAACCCTTTTTTCAATGACAAAAACGAGACATTGACGGGGTAAAACTAAATCTTTGGATGGGATATCTTAGTGAGCATATGTTCGCTGAAAAATGCAGGACTTATTAATTCAGTGACTTATGGTTGGTTAAGTGAAAGTATATTGTTCTGTTTGAATGAAACAAATGGCAAATTGGCTTCTCAGACCTGTTCACCAATGTGTCAAAGTGCATATCTCGTGTTGTTGATGTTGATGTTTGCCTTCGGGCCTATTTATTTATGTATTTGGACAGGCATCTTGAAATTATGCTTGATCCATTTTTACTTACGTATCCTTTCCAGAAAAATGGTTAATTGCAACCCTGAATGTGGCTTGCATTGCAATTCATGTCTAGTCAAACTATTGCTTCTAAGATTACACAGCAATTCCTTTGGAACATACTTTGATGTGATTTGATGTGAGCTCTACGACCAGGTAGGGATTTTTAATCAACTTATTGTTTCTGCACTGGTGTCATTGCAATGGTAATATTTGTCAGCGCAGCATACACAACAACAACCTGATCAAACTGTTTGACATGTCTCAAAAGAAATCTGCAAACATGGAGCTGCTGATTATGCAGAGACTTATTAGCCTCATTAAATTAGTTTAAAGAAAGAGAACATCTTGGCTATAAGTTGACTGAAATGTAGTACATTTTGGGGACTTAAACTGATCTGAAATAGAAAAGTATTCCTTTTTCTCTTTGCACAGGTTCTACATGGTCCTGATTCAGGGTCTCCAGATCTCCGATTTCATCTGTAGACCAGTCCTGGCTTCTATCATCCTCAACTCTTCCTCTCTCTTCTGCACTGACCTGAAGGGCATCAATGTGGTGGTGCCTTACTTCATAGCTGCCCTGGAGACTATTGTACCAGACAGGTTAGATTGGTATTATCTTACACAAGTTTTGGATCAGTTATTATGTAATTTGCATCTTTTATTATCTTTATTTATTTTGTTTGATTTCTCTTTAGAGGTTTCCAGAATACTGTCTTAAGTTTTTGTAGTCTGAGTTTTGTTTTACCTCGAACAGGGAGCTGTCAAAATTCAAGATCTATGTAAATCCTACCGACCTGAGAAGAGCCTCAATCAACATCCTGCTTGCAATGCTGCCATTGCCACATCACTTTGGCAACATTAAATCAGAGGTAATGGCTTTTGATTAAATATGGTCTGTGTTTGTAGTGTAATCTATTATTAATGTGAAAACCCCTAATTTAAATCATGTCCCTACCTTAGTTAAGTAAAGTAGGTTGGGTTCTTTACCATGAGGATATTGTGCTTCAGGTTCTTTTGGAAGGAAAGTTCAATGAAGAGGACGGGTGGCCTCATGACCAGCCAGTGTCTTTCCTGTCCCTGAGGCTACGTCTCGTCAATGTCCTCATAGGAGCACTGCAGACTGAGACTGACCCCACCAACACACAGCTCATCCTGGGTATCTGCTGGGTTCTTCAAATCTTCTTTATCTTTTTATTAAGCCTTTTCACTAACAATAACAAAAAGTCTTTATATGATTCCATATAAAAGTTTTGTTATTGACCCCCATCTCTCCCCATCTCAGGTGCAATGCTAAATATTGTTCAAGACTCAGCACTGTTGGAGTCCATTGGTGCACAGACTGAAACAGTAAGACTGTTTATCTACTCTACTGTATTGTATGATGCTAAAGGCAGAGTGATTAACTGGACATCATGATATTTGTGTTTTTGTGTTAGGGGAGTATAGATGGGAGCCACATGACTGTGAGGAGTCAGAGTCACAGCCGTACCAACAGTGGCATTAGTTTCACCAGTGGGGGCAGCACAGAGGCCACCAGCCCAGACTCTGAGCGTCCTGCCCAGGCCTTGCTTCGAGACTATGGTAAGACAAACCGCTAATATCATCATGCTTGGTGAATTAACACGATGGTGCCAGCTTTGCATAACAGGCTTGCAGGAGCATTATTTCATGTAATATTTTTACTTATTGAATAACACATTTGTTCTTTATAGCTAACGTGGTTAAGGTGGTATGCAGAGTTAAGAAGCGTTGGGTAAAATGTCTTTGTAGGTGAAACCAAAGTTTTTTGGTGTGATGCAGTGCTGTTGTGGTTTGATGTGTCTGTAATTGAGTGGTTGCAACAATCTCAAGCAAACAAATCAAAAGCATTTAAAAATGTTGTCTTTTTCTTGGAAGGGCTGAGCGATGTTTGACTGAATTAATGTGTTGGACATGATGTGAGAGGCATTTTTTAATTTTAAAAAACAGATAATAGCAATCCCATTTAATTTTGCCTGTAAGTTTATACCAATTTTTACTGAATGCAATGGCATTTATAGCCGACTTTGTTGAGCAGGAAATGGGGGAGGGGGAAGTTCCACAGGGTTCCTGTGGGACGGAACGGCTACATAGTGGTGTTAGGCTCAGTACTAAAAGGGAAAAAACAAGCGAGAGTGGGCAGGACGAGCCTGGTGGTAGTTGTTTCCTACGCAACAGCATATTCAGCATGGTTTGGGATTTTTTGCTCATCATATATTTATAAAATCCCGGACTTGGTCTCTAAAATTGGAGCCAGTGTCACAGCCTGTACCTAAGGCTCTGTTAGTTCCAGTGGGTAATAATTTTCTTCCGGAACAAAGCTGAAGAATTCTGGCAAAAAGTTCAGCAAAAAGTCAGGCATTTCCCATATTGATTTGCAGTGATTCACCATCAGTGTCAGCCCCAAATTAAATAGTGAAACTTTTAAATAAATTAATTTATATTAACTCATAAGATAACAACAACAACATTATATTCATGTTTCATGTAATTGTTTATCTGATATTAAGTAATGTTTAAAACTCTAATTAATTGAATTAATTCATTTTAAATGATTATATTGTACATAAATACATTCCTTCCGAGTCAAACCTTGATCACTCAGCCCTCTGCCTTAGCAGTTTATCCATTCATCCGTATGATTCTTTTCTCAACACTTTGTGCTACACTGACTTTAAAGTCTGGTCTAATGCATGCTTACAATACAAAGAGATATCTACTAACTGGGCTTCCAGTCCTGTTGTGCTGTATAACCTAGCCATGTTGCCTGAATCTTGCTTTGCTCTATTCTTTGCGGTGTTTGGTATTTCCGGGTGTTATATGGTCTAGCTCTTCCAGATACGGCGGCAGGCCTGTTGGTGCGCAGCATCCACCTGGTCACCCAGAGACTCAACTCCCAGTGGAGGCAAGACATGAGCATTTCACTGGCTGCCCTGGAGCTGCTGGCTGGGCTTGCCAAGGTAAAACTTCAATGCCCACAACACACAGAGACTCAGTGTAACAATTTGAAATCATTACTACTGTCGCTGGCCAAGCAAAGGGGAACTATTGTACAGCTTGTATTTCACCAGTGTCACCTACCCTGAAGCTACTTCAACCTTTCAAACTAACATTTGATAAAACCACAAATGGTGTGTAGGTTTATTGAACGTCTGTGCTTGTACCATGGCAACAGATGGCATCAAACTTGCTACATGGCTTTTTAATTTGATCTTAACCCCAGGTCCCAGTTAACTTCTACATCTCCTGCCCTTATACTGAAGAAAATTAATGGTGCTTTCAGGTGATTCATGTGGATTTCTATGTCAAAAGTTTTCCAAGTGCGTCACAAGGGAGTTGCCCACAAACTGTCAGCACAGTCTCACAAATTACCAGAAAGCGAGAAGTTTCTGCCTGCAGTTTCTCAGCCATGGCTTTGCAGTTGTTCCCAGTTTAGAAGCGCACCTGTTCTGCCACAGTGCTATGAGAGGTGTCAGCTTCCAAATAAAGAAAGTAGATAGTAATTGGCCCTAAAATGTCAATATCCAACACCCAATGTTACACAAATGAAGAGTACTGAGGAGCAGAGATAGAAGACATTGAGGCGACAATAAGGTTCAATAAAGTAACTTAAAATGTAAACTAAAAAGTTGTGTAGTTTAACTCCAGAACATATTTTAAAACCACAAATAATCAAATATGTACTTATTTAGTTAAACAGCCTGTCGCTTGTGCATTCAAATGAAGGCTTTTATAATGTATCTTATGTGCACCATTTTCCTGTATTTTTGTATTGGCTTAACCAGGTGAAGGTTGGAGTAGACTCCGCAGATCGCAAACGTGCCGTCAGTTCTATATGTGGGTACATCGTCTACCAGTGTAGCCGTCCAGCTCCTCTTCAATCCAGAGACCTCCACTCCATGATTGTAGCTGCCTTCCAGTTTCTGTGTGTGTGGCTCACAGAACACCCCGACATGTTGGATGAGAAGGTAGGTTTGAAGTCTTACAATTTGAATTTCCCTCAGATAGTTAAGAAAGAGGTAAATTTCAACTTTTATCAAGAACAGAAATTTGGATACCTTGCCATTTCTTCCTAGAGAAAGTATTCAGTGAGTGTTGGTAATTATGTTTAAGTCCAGCCTAAGCTTAATTTATAGGGAAAGAAAAAATGGGCACTCCTGTTCTGAGACTCTGTAACCTTTGGTTTTTTTTCGGATCAGGATTGTTTGGTAGAAGTTTTGGAGATTGTGGAGTTGGGCATATCCGGCAGCAAATCCCGACAGGAACATGAAATCCGACATAAAGGAGAGAAGGAGCACAACCCAGCTTCAATGAGAGTAAAAGATGCTGCTGAGGCGACTTTGTCCTGGTGAGACTCCTCAAAGTTTCTACACTAGATGCAAAGCATCTATCTTTTAAAGGCCCTTTTGTTCTTCTATTTTAATCCACCTGAAAAAATAAAAGTCATTTTTGAGGCACATATACAGTATATCTGTGTCAAATACGTGTCCTGGGCCATATTTTTAGAGGAAAACAAATGGAAATGGAAAAGTTGACCTTTCATTTCTGTTGTGACCTTTCTGTGAAATGGACAACACATTCTGCCGGATCTATATCTATGTATGTAGAAGTAGAACTCCTCATTAATATAACGCTGAAATTTGTTGAAATACATTTGTATTAAACAGTAATCATCACATTCCTTTATCTGTGTCATGGTGACACCCAGACATACGTTTATGACCCTCACACAAAAGAGCCATGAACCACCACGAACTACCTTTCTATCCATGATGTCTCCTCTTCTTATGTCTTTTTGTCTTCTTATCTTCAAACATAGACACTTCTTTTTTTAGCTGTTGACATGCTAGCAATCAAATTGTTGTAGAAAAATGCATTAGTTCAGCTAATGTTGCTTTCCATGTTAAATATCCTGCAGACTGACATGGGCTAATCAGCTGGAACAATAACAGTATATATAAAAAAAACTTATCAAGACTGACACCACAGAAAATAAGAAAAGACAAACAGTCAAATCAAATCATCACAAACTTAAAAACTTAGCTGCCGGGGTCAAGATCAGTCCAAATCCATTTTTCTTTAATACTGTTTTCTGTCATTAAACTGTTATTACAGTGTAGCCCCCCACCCAGAAGATTGCAGACTCAGGGGGCATTCCTTTTTTCCTTCGTTTCGGCAGAAACAAATACTTGTTATAAATTTGAATATCACTTTTGCACTTTTGGTTGTACTTTTAATCTTATTTGTTTTTATTTCCCGTGGCCACAATGTCCCAGCCATGCTGCAGCTATTGACCTAGTTTCTGTATATTTATGCTCTTGTTTGTTGTTTTGCTGTGGTGTTCCCCAGTATCATGCAGGTGTTAGGGGCCTTCCCTTCCCCCAGCGGGACTGCCTCCACCTGCAGCCTGCTGAATGAAGACACCCTGATCGGCTACGCCAGACTGAGTGCCACAGGAGCTAGCAACTTCCGCTACTTTGTCCTGGACAACTCGGTCATCCTCGCCATGCTGGAGCAGCCTCTGGGCAATGAGCAGAGTCAGTAGCTTATCATCTATCCTTTGGTGAAAAAAAATACCAGTTTATTTGATTACTGGGGAGAATTAAGGGATTGCTTGGTTCATCGTTAATGCACAAGTAGAGACTGTGTCACCTGCCAGATACCCAAGTACTGGGAAGTTAAAACCAAAGAAACAACAGGCCGTCCTGTTTCCCTATAAATGACAGCGTTTCTGTCCAAACAGACCCCAGTCCATCAGTGACAGTTTTGATCCGAGGGACGGCTGGCAGACATGCCTGGACCATGCAGCTCTTCCACCAACCCAGAGGAGCTCGGGCCAATCAGAGGGTGAGATCTCTCTGAAAAGCAACAATGCCAGACCAATGTCTCCTCAGAAGTGTTTAATGTGAAATGTTTGAGTTTTGCTTTTATTTGACTTGCAGCTCCACATCCTTTACTCTGATAACACAACTCTACTCCATATCTCGTCTACTGCTCTCCTTCCACAGCAGGTGTTTGTTCCTGAGGGCCGTCCATCGCCCAATAATGACGTGGGGATCAAGTACAATGTCAAGCAGAGGCCCTTCCCTGAAGAGGTGGATAAGATTCCTCTAGTCAAAGCTGATGTCAGTATTCCTGACCTGGATGACATTGTCAGTAAGGAGGTGAGATAAGCTTTCTGTTGAACCCTGTCACTGATCTTGTATCCACATTATGACTAATTACACACACATTTAAATCATTTTGATACGGGCATGAACTGAAATATAGCCATGCAATGAATTATTCATTCACATTATGTGTTATTATACAAAATCAGGTTGGTTGTATGGGCTGGCAGGATGATTCAAGAGCTCCAAATACACTGATGAGTAATCACCGACAAGTGAGTTGTTGTAGCACCTTTTGGGTGTCTTTTGGGGGAAAAAGGGTCAAATCGTGTGGTTTGGTGACAAACATGAAGATCATTTTGTTTGGTTCCTTGATCAAATGCAACACTCCTGCAATGATTTGTAATCTTTTAATGCAATCCAAAACCACTACAAACTTCAGTTTGAAAAATAAAAACAGAGTTGACTCAACACCTCTTTGTCACAGTCAACACAGAAAACTTAACAAAGACTGATTGTATTAAAGGGCTGTTGTAAATTGTTCTCCAGGTAAGTGTTTGAGTACAGATGCACACTAATGACTCTTTCAAATCAGCTTTGGGAGGTGAAACCTAGGTATTTGGACTGTGGGACTTGCACTTTGTGGGTTCATGCTGAATTTATGAAACTAGTGTAGTTTATTAGCCACAGCCTCTTAAAATGTATTTTCCTTTTTTAAATGCCCAATTTCTCCATGTATTTCCAGCTGGAAGTTCAGCACGACAAGCTTCGAATTCTGATGACCAAGCAGATAGAGTATGAGAATGCCTTGGAGCGGCACAGCGAGGAAATCTGGAAGTCCAAGCGATACCCTGACCCACAGACAGACTGCAAACCCCCTCCGCCCTCACAGGAGTTCCAGACAGCACGCCTCTTCCTCTCTCACTTCGGCTTTCTGTCTCTGGAAGCGCTCAAGGTTGGTAAACATAATTTGTCTGAAAGGTATTTCATCAAAAAGCACTTGGATTGAAACCACGGAAAAGCATTTTTCTGCCAATATTAAATATTGTATGCAAGCCTTCCAGCTACACACACGTAATTGTATTGCATTGTGATTCTGTTTAAGTCTGTGTAATGAATAATAACAATAAATAATAATGATACTGTAATCTATAAATCATTTAAATTACATAATGTATATTTATAACATTGTAACTGTTCATGTTATTAATTTAGGATGTATGTATATTATGTTTATTATTGATAGGAGCCCAACAACAGTCGTCTACCTCCTCATCTGATTGGCCTAGAGTCGTCCTTGCCAGGGTTTTTTGACGACATCAGCTACCTGGACCTGCTCCCCTGCAGACCGTTTGACACTGTCTTTATTTTCTACGTGAGGGCTGGACAGAAGAGCAGCCCAGAGGTGGGAAAGACTGTATAATGATGGACATTTATAGATGGACTGGAAATGTACAGATGTTGACCTTGTTACTTCTTTCACAGTGTGTGTATAAAAATCTCTGATTTAAGAATGGATGCGTTCTCATACTTGTGGTGTTCAGATCCTGAGGAACGTGGAGTCGTCGTCCAGCGTCCAGCCACACTTTTTGGAGTTCCTGCTGTCCTTGGGCTGGCCTGTGGATGTCGGACGCCACCCAGGGTGGACGGGACACCTAGATACCAGCTGGTCCCTCAACTCCTGCTCTGACAGTAATGATATGCAACACACAGGTATGGTGCAGCGCTAACTACTGAAGGCTATGGAGAAATGCATGGCAGCTGTTTGTGTATATTGGATGTTCGTGGTAACTAAGTCAATGTTGAACCTTTGTTTTGTTTTCTTTTTACTGTAGAGGAAGCGTCTACTCCTGAGGACACAGGAGGTTCAGTGTTCAACGGGGAGAAGAAAGTGTTGTATTACGCTGATGCTCTGACAGAGATCGCCTTTGTTGTTCCGTCTTTGACCGAAAACTCTGGTCAGCATTTGCTCGCTTGAATATGAATTGATAGATATCGCCAAGCGAGGGATTCAGGGTTTACACAGTTGTCATTTGCTCTTGTCGTTTCCCAGAGGAGTCATCAGTGCACAGTGACTCTACAGTGGAGGCAGACACCAACACAGACCTCATGCCTGGTTTACCCAAACAACCCAATCTCACACTGGAGCTGTTCCCCAACCATTCTGAAAATCTGGAGTCTGCCAAAAAGGTAAAAAAAAAAAAAAAGTGGGGCTTATGTGAGTGTAACTGACCTGTATGATGACAGCAGTGCTTATGCTTTTTATGTTGTGTTTGCTTAATTTAAACTCTCTGTGTTTTGTGCTGTTTCTGTAGCTTAGTCCTTTGGTAAAGGCAAAGAGGTCATCGACTGGAAAGTCTTTCCCACCACTGGGTCCTGAGACAAAGGTGTTTGTGGTGTGGGTGGAGCGCTTTGATGATATTGGTAGGCACATTCTCTTTTTACTGCACCCCTGTCCTGTAATTATGTGTAGGATATATTCTGTTACTTGTACTGTTTTTTTTAAACTCCACACAAAAACTTTTGGTAAAAAATAAACAGTTCCTTAAGTATGATACCAATGGATTGAGATACGTGAATGTCATTGTTTTTGTGTTTTTAGAGAACTTCCCGTTGTCTGATCTCTTGGCGGAAACCAGCACAGGCTTGGAAGCTAGCATGAGCAACAGCACTTCCTGCAGGTAATCACATGTTTACACTCAAAGCACTTTGCTGCGTGTTTGGAGAACATAGGGTTTATCAGCTGGTTTTGGTCAGGTGCAAGAAAGAAGAAGAAGAAAAAAAACATTCTGCAAACCAGCCCGTGTTCTTCGTCAGTCTACGCAGGAGAACAGACAGAGCATAAACAAACAGTGCAAAAACAGGAAGTGCAACATGCAGTGTGTGCAAAAGCACGCAGAGAAAAGGAAGTACGGCAGAGCTGTGACAATGGTCACGACTGTGAAGGGGCACAAAGGAAAATTCAGTTTTTGTGAAATATAAGTCATATGTACATTGTTTCGATTTACCTTTTTTTCTACGTTGACATAACTTGTTACTAAGCAGCTTTGTTGTAAAGATTGTGGATAGATTGACGACAGATGAGGCCACAGACCACAAGCCTCAAACAGATTTAAATGGGTTGTTTTTAACCAAATGAACAACGCCACTTATGAAAGGGTGTTGCCTGGAGGATTGAGATCTGATGCAACATGATGTAACTGTCATTTCATTAGTGACATAACTAGTTTGCCGAGTGCCCAGATCCCTTGAAAAGATAATAGCTGGGTGTGAGCTGTGAAGATCGGCATGTTCTCATTTTCAATTAAAAGAGCGCCGACTGCATCAGAGGAGGCCAGTCGGGTTCAGTGAAGTTGTACATGATTGTAGTCTATAAGAATACACGGTAATGCCAAATATAAATCAGGCTATTATCTGTAAATTATGTGCTTTTGATTTGATTTGTATAATTCCAGTTTCTCAATATTATTTTACTCTATATTAATGTTTTGTTTTGGTTTGTTGCAAATCACCTACATCATCTTCCTTTTCTGTTTTTTCTCATTGTCCGTGCTGCAGGTCAGGGTTACTTGAGAAGGATGTTCCTCTGATCTTCATCCACCCTCTGAAGACGGGACTCTTCAGGATCCGGCTGCATGGAGCCGTGGGTAAATTTGGCATGGTGATTCCCCTGGTGGACGGCATGGTGGTCAGCCGCAGAGCACTAGGTATTATGGCTCTCTCTGTCTTTGTTTACTCCTCCGTACCAAGTGTTCCTTTTTTTTGCCTTGTGAGAAACAACAGAGGCAACAAGTCTTAATGCATCACATGGTTTTACAGGAAATCTATTCGGATCATTGATGAGCTCTCTGAAATAGTAATCTAAACACATTAATATTTTATGGTTGACATATGAGTATACAGGAAATGAACTCCATTGAATCTATTATTGTTTTTCACTGCAGAGGTTATGGTTTGTAATATGACCAGGGCATGGGTGTGATAGGAACAAGGTTCAGTAGAACTGGTACTGCTAAACAGTGTAATGATGAACAGTGTAACATAATTTTACCTTGGAAAACATTACATGAAGCACTTGTAATACCACTTTTGTCCAGTAGATGGCTTTCTTTGGCTTTCCAAAACATACATGTACAGGAGAAATAGATACAGTATTTAAAAGAATATACATTTAACTCCTTCGGTTTGTCAAGAAAGATAATTAAATGTTGGAATATATTTCCTGCCCCTAATTTTTTTATCTTCACTACTTTCGTCTCATCTGAAGTTCCTATGAATGTTCATGCTTTATAAGTTGTTATAGGATTCATCCATCTCATCAAATTCCGTTGCATCTCAAAACTGTATACTTTGACCCTGATGATCTCCTATATTAATGTCCCCCTCTCAGGGTTTCTCGTGCGCCAAACGGTCATCAACGTGTGCCGACGGAAGCGTCTGGAAAGTGACTTGTACAACCCGCCTCACGTGCGGCGGAAGCAGAAAATAACTGAGATTGTCCAGCGTTACCGGAACAAGCAGCTGGAGCCTGAGTTTTACACCTCGCTCTTCCACGAGGTGGGGGAGGGGAAGCCTCACCTCTAACCCCCCTGTCCTGTCCTAACACTGGCTCACAAGCGCACACAGCAACACACATACGCATACACACCGTTATCCTATACCCATACACCATTTACAACTGTGCGTACACACACACACTCACACACACACATGCAGGCACACACACACACACACACACACACACACACAGAATCTTTATATTTATACTGTACTGTTTTGTTATTTATATGAATACATATATCAACACTGTCTGCCTTTGACTCCGAGAGCAAAGTGTCAAAAACCATGCCAAGGCGGAAAAAGCTACATTTCTATGTCGCAGCCACTCGTTGAAGATTTGAATGGCTGAAGCTCAACAGTGACTGTCTTTCCTCATTAGGTCCATGCTTTGTGGCGAAAAAAGAGTTTCTGCTTGTCATTAACTGCAATACAATAGTTACACTGTTGGCCTTTCTGAAATTGTAAAAATAAGTTTGTCCTTTAAACCCTGTGATATGAGTGAACTTCATGATGGTTTGGTAATACAGACTTGTGTCCAAAATCCAGATCTGATTATCTGTTTTTGTTTCAGATAGATTTATGTTTGGATTTTTGCCACGGAGATAAACATGTCAGACTTACAAAAATGTTTTATAAAACACATCGCAGCTGCTTGAGGACAGGTGGTGTCAAGAGAGCAAAGAAATGACTGACAACATTAGCCCATAATCTAGTTTTACAACAAATTGCCATCTACATGCAGAGACACCTGCTAAAGTCTTCCTAGCGCAAACACAACACACATTTGGCCATCGCCGCAACTGACTGAGCACACAAATGTCGCTGTTTGTATGTTTTTTTTTATGTTGCAGATGATTTCTAGCACTCTTACGTTATATTATTGTTTATGGATGTCATTTTGACACCTGAGCTGTCTCTGTGCCAGTCTGAAAGTCATCCCATCTCCCAACAGCCACTGCACTGATGATTTTGTGTGTGTATGTGTGTGTGAGTGTGTGTGTGTACATGTATGCTTGTACAGCCAGTCAGGTCATTTACACTACAGGGAGTCATAGCGACCCCCCCAAAAAACCCTTCAATGGCATTTCAAGATGAATTATGTCACTTTAAACAAAGGAGAATCTCATGATGATATAGTGCTGAAGATTTCAGTCTCCTCTGTCAGGACACGACCTGGGAATTGGTTTAACTCTTAATGCCGGGTAACGTGTGAGTTTACTGATAATGAGAGTAGTTACAGAGCTCCTGGAGTTTGCACTTGGTGTTTGCAGGGCTAATATGAAATGACCACAGACATTGAAGTACCAAACAGAAGTAATAGCACAGTTTCAGTGTCTCGCTCCTCCAAACACATCTGTGGTGATTCAAACGCCAAAACACTCAATGTAGCTAACAGCATTAACTTTAACTCTGGCTGATCTCAGTTGTATTTTTTTATTTTTATTAATCTAAACCCAGAAAGAGAATATTTAACCTTATCATTTATATTCAGTTTGGATAACATAAATGTCCAGTTTTGCCTTCACACATCTTTTTCTTTTTTGGCTTCACAGTTTGTTTCACTCATGTTTACTCACTGTACTTTGGTTTTTGATTCAAGCCCTCTCACTGTCTGCCTGTAACAATGTGAATTTATTTATCACACAGATGGAACAGGGCAAACACCTCTAGTTTCTTTGTTATATCAGAAAGTCTTAATGCACTGAGCACATTTTTTTTTTCTTTTTTGGTTGATTTTCTATTCCCTTTGGTTACCTTACATGTCTTTTTGTACTTTTGTGCATTTTGAAAGAAAAACCCTGCTGAAGGAGAAGTTTTATCTTGTGAAATATGAATGAAGAAGAGGTGTCAAGGAGTTTTTAACCTACCATGTCTAACTGTGTGACTCACTTTTTATGACCGTGCTTTATGCACATGCCTTTTTTTGGAAGGAAAAAAGTACATTGAATATGCTTCAAAGAAAACTACATACAATCAGTCATACGTCTCCTATGTTGCTCCTCTGATGTTTGATCGTATTTAAGGATTTGCCATGTACAGAAGCGGAGGATGATCTGTAAATATATGATAGTGTAAGGCATTTACAAGCTGTCTGTTGCATTCCTCATCTGAGATAGCGAGAAAAGTTCTGTATGTATGCAATTATGTGTGGGAGGATCACAATGGGTATTGAATGTAACATGCATCAATTAAAACTATTATTGACATTTTAATTTGCTCCCATTCCTAACATTTTTTTTTTTTCACAGCATGTTTATGAGGAATACACTTAAAGGTGCACTTTGGGAAGAAATTTCAAACTGAGAAAATTACAGTTATTTACAAGAGTAACAGGGCAATAATACAAACGCAGACATAATTATTTGACATATTTCTGTATTAACAACCCTAACCCGGAGGAAATAAGGTCCCCAGTAAACTGCTTAACACTAACAAGGGAGCTGCTAAGAAGGGTCCCACAAACATTAACAAAGTAAAACGGTATGAAATTGTGCTGTTCTTTGTTTATTTAGTTTATTGGCTCATGAAATCAATCAATTAAGATATTTCTATCTCTTAAAATGCCTCCCTCCAAACTATGTAGTGCACCTTTAAGTTCCACTTTTAGTTTTTAACATTTAAATGATCGGTTAGTTTCTCTACAGGAGCAACTCTAGAATCAAAAGCAGACATTTCAGTTGTTCAGATGAGAATATTAACACCACTAACGAGGTGAATGTGGCCTGCGGTGTTATAGGTGGTGTATGAATGGTGGAACATGCCGGATTTAACTTGATAACACGGTTAACAGCTCCGGGTGACACCTGTGACAGTGGGTGTGCCTCCATGTCCTGAAGCTATGAAATGTCGACATGCTGTAACCGAAAATATTTGCAGTAAGTAACGACAGATTTCGAGTTTAATGGGTATCCTGACCTTCAAGCTCAAGGGTGCGTTTGTTTTTATTCATGGACGCCCCCATTAACATACCACACTCAACATCCACCGCGCCTCGGAAGCCGTTAAACGGATACTTGTGCTCTTTCTAACTTGTGCCTGAATCCACCAGAGGGCGCCTTCCTCTTAAATTTACAAGCTAGCCACAGGTGAGACTGTTGTGACAGGTAGGGACCTAAACACCGGGCTAACTGACACAACATAGTAGTTATTATGAATATTTCATTGAGTTATTAGTTGTAACACTCACTTGAAATAATTTTCGAAGAAAATCAAGGTAACATTTTCCATAATTCTTTAAAATATTGTCTTTCTGGCTGACATAACCTGTCGCATTCGACAAGCTAAGGAGGGAGAATGCTAACGATTGAATTGGCCACCATTTTGTTCGCTCTTTGTGTGTTTTTATTTTTAATTTAATATTTTTAATTCTTTATTTTTGGCAGCACATGGCGGCTAAATGGTCAGGAAAAGTTCGACTATTGAAAGGTAGGCTGTGTTCATGCCATTAACATCCTATTTAAGAAACGTGTATAATGCTAATCAATCTATCCCCTTAGCCTTTGCAGGCTTTGCCCATCTTGCAAATTAACCTACTTACATTTTATTATAGAAAGTGCTAAAAAAAAAAAAAAAAAAAAAGAAGAAAAGATAAATACGTGGCCTGGGGACATGAGTTTTTTCCTGCTACTTTATGTGCATTACCATGTTTGTTTTTTAATTGATTCATTTATAGTGTTTAAGGTTTCCCACAACACACTAATTAAGAAGGCTTAATCAGTTCGGTGCAGCATTATTAATTGGTTTCCTTTGGAGCCACCTAAACATTGGTGTTCTACAGTAATCAGTATAAGGTGCAGTGTTTTGGTCTCTTCGTGTACAGACAGATGTGTTTATGAACGTGCTGTTTGTTTGTGTGCTCACTGCTCGGAGCTCAAGTGCGCGGTGCCCCCCCCCCCCGTGTGTGTGTGCGTGTGTGTGTGTGTGCTTGCGTGCGTGTGTGTGTGTGTGTGTGTGGTTGACGCTGGGTCCCTCCTCCTCTCTGTCGTCTCTCCGGTCTCCGTACTGATCTACGGTTGCCCTGCTCGCCCTCAGCTGGTGTAGCGACCACACATCCAGGCTCTCCGCTTGTGTTTTTGGTACTTTTGCCGAACTTTATTTACAGCGCGCGGTGCGTTGCGCGTCACAGCTCGCGAGGGCTTTTTTAGGGGAAAAACCTGCTGCTGCAAAATGGACTGAGGCGACAACTCAGCAAAGTGTGGATACTTAGGAAAAGGAGAGTATATCTGTAGAGAGCAACCTTTTCTGGGGGGTTGAATTGCCATCATGGAAGAGGACGACGGGCATCACGAGAACGGCATCCACGCCGCCAAGGACTCGGACCGACAACAGCGACTCAGGCTTTGCGTTTTAAATGAAATACTGAACACCGAGAGGGATTATGTTCGGACCTTGCTCTTCCTTCAGTCGGTAAGTTTGACATTACCTTTCATGTTCACGTTCCGCTATCTCTGTCTCTACACGGGCAGAGGAACCGGCCATACTCCAGTCATAAATCCTCCAATTTAAGGTTGTCTTTCCTTTTGGCCAGCATTAACGTTGCATTAGATAACTGGAGGTATTTTATTATGTGACAGGTTATGCTTTCCCATTCGGCACGCATGTAGCACAATAATTGGTACAGGCTGCACGAAAATGTATACTTAAATATTTTCTCCTGCTGTAAGACGTTGGCCTGGGTTTAAAGCTAAGTCGCCAGCAATTCGTATGGGGTTTGGCGTGGCGGTCTGTACACAAGGGTAGTTTTTTTCTGGTGGTCTCTTAACTTTTAATCCCATGTTGTTCTATTAAAGGTAAACAGCCTTGGGTTGTCAGAGAATTAAGCTTTATTCAAAGGTCATACATCGACATTTATCCTCTAAGAGGACATCCTGCCGGGGATGTTGTAAGCATTCATATGACGGTGTTTAACCTGCCGCATTTGAGCCTATTCTTGTCAATGAAATATAAAGGTAGCGTGAAAAACATTTTCCTTGGCTGAACTGTTACGATTCAGCCACACATGGTCATGAATGCTGGGGGTAGCATTCACACTTCTCACTCTATTGTGTGTTAAAGCTCAGGTTCAAAACAATCGCAGGTGATCTCAATTCACACTGGCTTCACAAATACATGGATATTCATGAGCTTTCAACACCGCCACACCTCCTTTTTCCAGACAGTGATAAGAGACCATTTCAGCAGCACAGCTACTTATTCACTCATTGTACATCAGCTGCCTTTGATGAATGAACGTCCTGGTAATTTTACACACTCCTTTCAGCCACCAACACAGTGCCAGCGTAGATGGCTCCCACCTGCAGGAGGCTATTCAATTTGTCACTTCTCCTTGTCATCTTTCGTTGTCCTCCTCCTCCCCTCATCCTTGACCTGTCATGTGTGGTGCTTGCACATTGCAGGTGGTTTCCTCTTCCAGCTGAGGCAAAGTCCCGTGTGTGGTACTCTTTCAGTTGGCTGAATTGAATGTGACAGCAATAATGCAGCTTTATTCTTACCCTTTATTGCTTGCTGTAGGGAAAATCCCTCCTTCGTTGCCCCCCCTAAAACAAGGTCAAATGTCAGGGGCTGCCAGAAAACATCACCCTTGAGCTGGCAGGGATTCAGGCTATCTTCTTACTTGCTTTGCCACCCTGCTGGTTAGAATGTTGAAAAACAAGCCGTTCGTTATCATTTTGCTTGCTGTGAAAAAGTTTGTGATTAGCGTGCTAATGATTCTATACATTTTAAATTTCAACATCTGGCAATCATTTGTCAAACATGTTCATGGTTCCCTCTTTGTCTTGTGCTGTCTCGTGTTCAGGAACTTCCTCAAAGTTTTTAAATAATTCAGTTCATCTGTAGGGACGGTAGTGTCATGAAGATACTAAATGATCTTATAGACATCAGTGATGCACAACTTTCCTGAAACTATACCCACGTAATGTAGTTTCAACATGATGCATGCAGCTGAACTAGATAACTGAATGAGTTTAAATTCTACACTTTCGTTTGTACAAAAGGTCTTTGCTCAGATTTGAGTGTGCACATGCCTTTTTATTCAGTTTATAGCCCCAGCAACTCACATACCGGGTGTGCTGTTTTTTCCTCTCTATTTTTGAGTACTTCTGTTTAATGAAGCATCTTTTTGGGGGCCAACCTCTGTGGTAATGTTTCCTTTCTTAGTTAGACAAGAGCCAGCCAAGGCTTATCTCCTGTTACAAGACAGACCAGGCAGCGGAGGGACCATTCTTTGACCTCCTCCCCCCAAACCCAGTTCCGGCATAATGATAAAGACAAAGCCCCAATTATTTATCAGAGTAGTCTGGGAGCTCTTTTTTTCCTGAGAAAATCTGAAAGCTGTCAGTGCTTGTGCCCTCCACCCTGCTCCTTCCCATCATCACATCAATTGGCATGTCTTGATTTAAGCCATACGGTGTGTAGCCAGGGGGAGTGATACGGTCAGGCTTGAAAGAAATGTACTTATCACCTGTGTCTTTGTATAGAATGTCCTTTACACAGCCACGGCTGCAGTCTAACGGATTGTCAAGATTTGGTCTATATTTTCCCTCTTATGATAAGCCTGTAGGTTTTCTGTCAAAATTCATGGTAAGATGAGTACTAATTAAATTATGCAAATATGCACTTAGATGATAAATGCTGCTCAAAACAATGAATTCATATTCTAAGTATTAAATGCATGCTGCTCTGTATTATGTACCCTATATGTGAAGGCACATGTTGTGCTTACAATGTCCGCTGAGTCACCCATATGGAGGAAGTTGTTGCATTGGGGATCAGTCTCTAGTTTAGATTGCTTAAGGAGTTCATGGACTTTCAAAACAGAATGAGAAAATAAACATCAGTCCACACCACCAACTCAAATCCTCTGCAAATCCCCCCCCAAGCTCTCCGTCCGGGGTCCGGCCTAGTTTGCCCCCCTTCCCTCAGTGGGAGCCAGGGCTTTGTCACTATGCAGCTCACTGTGGTGTTGATAAGGGAAGTCTGGCTGTTGGAGCTCAGAACATATGGTTTCAGTAAAGATATAGAGTGGTTCAGTGTGGGGGGTTTGGGGATGAGTAGTCTCAGTGTGAAGAGGCTCAAGCAGTGATGGGGAATGAAAAGTGAGTGAGTGGTTATAGAATCAGATTGATCTCTAAGCAGTTATTTCTAAAGTAGTATTTAGTTGTGATAAGTGACTCTTCTCACATCAAGTGTTTGCATTTTCTCAGCCTGCCTTGTCCAGTTCAGTTGGGGAGCTCCTACATTTCCCAGAATGCGCTTTGAAAGCTCACTGAGAATGTTTTGGTTTACTCATGCAAATTCTGTGAGCGATACATGTACAGAGGGGAATAGAGATGTGAAATGCGAGCTAGGCTGTAAGAGGTTTTCCCCAGTCAAGAAAAGCGAATCTCACTTACTGAGGCCTGAAACCCAAACATGATTTGAGGTTGCAATGCTTTCTAATCTCCTGGTGCCACCATCCGGTCCTGTATGATGAATATCAGTGCAGACAATGACGTTTTGATTTTATGGAACTGACACCTGAACATGATATACTGATAAGATGAATGAAACATTTTCCGTTGTCAAACTCAGTTGAAGCCACACCGAAGATATGACATGACTTAGGGTCTGTTTAAGTAAAAAATCAATTTCCATTATCAGCTTATTCCTTATTTGTAGGCACCTGATAGTTTTTTTGCGCCCCAGTAACATTGGGTTTTTTCCCCACCGCCACGGTAGAAATTGAACAGTAGCTGAATGAATGGCAGCTCGCTGTTGACCGCCCTCATCATTCTCTGTTGCCTTATCACTGATTTATTCTCCACCTCCCTTTGTAATTTTCTACAACCTCCTGGATCTTTGGCCCCTGTGCAGCATCGCTTCTCAATTGCAATGATTGCAATGACACACAAAAGAGATAGTTATCCGGCTTTGGCATCTCAAGTCATTCTGCATGTCATTCATCCCCTGGCAATTGCCAATGCCAACGAGCTCATCCAATGTGCTGTAGGGAAGCATGTAGGGATGGTGGGAGGAGAAGAGGTGAGAAGGGGGTTGGGGGTGTGAAAAGAGGGATTAGAGGAATCATTTTGCTCAGTGTTATCATTGCAAATCCCTCAATGTATTGCCCCCTCAATGTAGAATAGAAGCAGTCTCTGATTCCTTTTCAATTTCCAAGGTTATGGTGATGACTGCTCTCCTCAAGCTTTTGTCGCAACAAATTCTCTTGTTTGTGACTGAATTGATTATTTCTTTGTGAGGGTGTCACGATTTCGATTTTAAATCGAAATTGACCGAAATTAATTCACAATCTCGAATTTTGAATTAAAAGATGGAATCGTCAATGCTGCCACACCCCCATGTCAGGTGTGGTTGGCTTGCTAAGTGAAAAAAGCACGTGCTGAAGTGCTGCGAGTCAACCTCCTCTAACTTAGCTACTAGCTAAGCCAGTAGCTATTAGCTACAGCCAGCCAAACGATAGCATGGTGCTACACCATTCCTGTTCAGCTCCCGGATATTACCAGGGAGCTTTGCTGTATCTAGCTGTAGCCTTTATTCACAGCCAAACTGTGGCCTATATTGTACACTTTATTGCTGTCGCTACTACTGCTATTCCTTTCGCTTCTCCTTCATCTCCCATTCATTCACTGTCCGCACATACGCACGCTCCCTCACTCTCGCTCGCCCACTCACACCTTACGCACACACACCTCACGCACCGCCTTATTCCTGAAAGGGGCTACGCCACTCTTACAACAATGGCAACTGTAGATGCAGGAGACCCATCGACAGAACTTGAACCCCCTCCTCTTTCACTGAAGTTGCCGGTGTGGAAGTATTTTGGATTTCCAGTGAGTTATGTTGGCAGGTTATTTTGTTTAAGTTTCCAATTGACTGAAGATATAAATTATTGTTACATTATGTTGTTAATAAATGTTTTAAATTTGACAATGTAATGTGGTACATTGTGAACAAAGGTCAGATATTATATTACATAAAAGTCTAGTCTAAAAATGGCATAGCAACCTGTGCTTTAAAAAGAATAAATGTAAAAATCGAGAATCGAATTGAACCGTGACCTTGGAATCGAAAATGTAATTAAATCGAGGATTTGGAGAATCATGACACCCCTTTTTCTTAGTGCCATAGATTTGGGGATTTTCTCCAGAGCTGTGCTTTGTTGATTTTAATCCAGGCAACTGGATTTTCCCTGCCATGATCCACCAAAATGTAGGCTATCTGTGACAGGAATATGGTCAGTCGCATCATACCCGGTAGATGTAAGGGATTTTCCTTCAAAACCATAAAAATGGGGGTTTGCCTTTATAAAAGCTGCTGTTTTTTTTTTACTTTTGACCACACTAACCCATATTTTTGGTGAATCCTGTCCAGCAAAGACGACAGTGGAATCATGTGGAAGTTTTTGCCCTTCCTTCTAGATTCTGAGAAGTGAGAGACACAGAGTTGTGTGACCAGGAAGGTCTCGTTGGGGCCGCAGGATAATAGGAAACATCTGGAAACCCTGCCCCCTGTGACCCATGCTACAGGCCACACACAAGTGACATTACACATGTCTAATACCGAAGTGTGTTTCTGGGGATATGCGATATTGTGTTTTGGTGTGTGACTGCATGTTCACTGTAGAGCTGCAGTTTTTTCCACACCTCTTGCTTTGCTGTTGTTTACTTTTCTATACATCCACCTGTCGTTGCTGTTGACAAGGCTTGCTGGGCAAACAGGAAGACACATGTACACGCATACAAACACATTTTCCGACTGTTGCCCAGGAAGCCAGCTTTGAGCTTCCTCTCCAAACTTGAGCCCTGTTTCTACCTCTTTCCTTTCTGTTTTTTCTTCCTCTGTTCCATCTCTTCAGCCCTCCCCACTTGGTGGGAAAGACCAGTATGAAGTTTCTCTGGGCTAGAAGGGTATAAATAGCCTCAGATTTTCACTCATCTTTGCCACAATGGTGGTGGTTTTAGTTCACTGCAACCTCAACCCCCCTGCTGAAGTCATAGAACACAGTCAGGCACAGATCACATATATAGCAATACTGAAGTGGGAAACTAACAGCAGGTAGAACAGTTACTGTGGCAGACTGCTGGAGTCCGGTGAGAGTTTTATTATTATTGGTCTTTAAACTCTGCTGTTTAGGGATACAATTTAACACCAAAATTAGCGTTTGTGTGTAGTTTTTTTTTTAGAGAAGGGATTGACTCCTTTCCCATTCCCAGCAGACAGTGTGTCACGTTTGGAACAGTTGGAGCAGAATGGGGGCCAGTGCCAGAGGTTACTTTTTATATCTTTTACTTCAGCCTCTCTTTCAACACCAGCTGAACAGTGATTGAGCGCTGATTGAACCGAGACTGGTGGAAAAACTATTTACACGCCATCATCCATAACTTGATCAAACGTTATAGCAACACGCCAGACAAGGGGCGGAAATTAGCATCCATCCAGGTGTCAAGTTTCCATCACTGACAGTCAGAGCTGGACGGCACCATGACTACTGCAGAGTCATTTGACCCTGGAATGAATTCTGATTGTACCTTTTCTCACTGAATGTTAGCGGGTCCTATATGGAAGTGGTATAAAAGATGTATAACTTAAGAGATGAAATAGAGGGTCTCATTGTGTATCCTTCAAAAGCTGGAGGTGTTATTTCGTTGAGGCAGATATGCTGGTGCTAGACTTATGCAAAGAAAGAGAACTTTAATGTTGGTGTTCAAAACAATCCGTCAGACTCGGACTGCTATGTGGCCCCTCTCTTTCCAAAGCAGTGCCACTTGTCAAAATTTTTTGCACGCTACAGTAACCTGAGGTCAGTGCATAAACCACTGACTTGCCTTTGATACATCCACATAACATAACTGTTTTAACTTCCCATCTTGCACCCTCCCATCCATTCACTCTGGACAATTGGTACCTTGCAGTACAGCTACAGTGCCAGACTTAAGTCATTACAATGTAGCATGTTTCATAAAAGGGGGTAAATGCCAGTTTCCAACTTAATCTTACTGCTTTTAGTCATGTGTGCTGATAAGCCATTTCTTTGAAGCATAAGACTGCAGCAAGAATTTTAAGAATTCAAGTTAACAAGTCTAAACCACTGTAAGACCCGGAGGCATGATGTCAAAAAAAAAAACACCACCCCATCCCACCTCTCTCCCTTCACAGGAGATGTTTGCAGATTCTTACAGCTGTGAGTTTGCATAGGACTAAAGCTGTATGTCATGATCAATATACAAGGATGTCTTTTGTGGATAGTGACTTTGCCATCCTTTTGGTTACATAAGGTGTTAATGGTGTTACAGTGATTAAATCTTTCTCTTTAAGTGATTGTCTGTCAGTGGTTATGCAATTAAAGAAGTGAATCTATTCAGTAGTGGGTGCTGTGGAATCTGAGGTGTGTGGAGGTAAGGAAGTCATGAACCAGAAGTCGTTGATATTGTGTTTGGTTTGTGATTTCACTGTGTCAAACATCAGACTGTGCAATGTCAAGAATGCAGACCACACACACTTTTCAGATGCACTGTTTGGTTGACATTTTTATGACTGGAGCAAACACCAAATAAGAGACACTTCCACTGTGTATGTGAAAAGTGACTCGGTGAGGTGCTTTTCAAAAGGCTGTTACACGATACAGTAGGTGACCTGAATTGTAAAAGTGCAGCAACATGAGATCGCTAATGTCCCTTTGGAGATCATGACCTGGACATAGTGGGGACAAGTACTTTCTCAGGCTGGATCCTGGGTGAACGAGCTAACTGTGCAGCGTGTTTTTGAGAAGACACGTTTGAGGGATGAATGAATAGGATGGATGGATACCTATAGAAAGACTTGGCATAGACCTCCTCTGTGAGCTTCCTACTTGGTTTACGAACTGTGGCAGCAGGCTTACAATGTTTGTTTGCTTTCTCAAATACAACCAGATGTGTGGCGTCTCTCAGGGTCAGAGGTTATTTGCCTTATAGAGAAACATTGATCAACAAAACAACGTTGGGAGAATTTTACAAAAAGCTTTTGTGTTGAGAGTAGGGCAAAGGTGTTTGATGAAACCTGGGTTAGATGACACGACTGTTGAAATGTTGGCCATTCAGGGCTGGTCAGAGTAAATGCATGACCAGTATGCTGTTCAGCCGGGAAGCTGTTCACACAACACAATGGAGTAAAGGAGTGTCAGGCATACACTATCACACCATACCAAGCACACTCACACATACAGTAGGTCACCTATTGTCCCAGAAGAGAGGTTATAGAAGTAGTTTCACAAAACAGCAATATGAATTGATCTAAACCATCTTATTTTAAATCTTAAATGTATTCCTCTGAATAAAATGTGTATCTAATCACTGAGAGGAGCAAGTGGGCTTGATAATCTTACTGATGGAAGCTTTGCATGGCTGGAGATGTTGATCTATGAATGATGCTTCTTTTCTAGTTCATTGTCTCTTTGGTATTTTTCTCTTGTTCTGCAGGCGCAGGTCTACTCTTAATATCAGCCAAGCATCCAAATCCTCTGAAAGACTGTTGGTGTACATGTTGTGACAAAATTAAAAAAGTGTGTCTGATGATGCCTTGTTCAGAGTGAGAATGGCAATAGAGCATGTGACAGCCTGAGTGAGTCGTGGAGTGATGTAAAAGTAGTGGTATGTAGAGCCTCACCAATACTGGATTTTTGGGTCTGATGCTGAGGTCTGATATCAATACCAACATTGATATATTGGCATATATTCTTATATACATAGAACATTTTGCAATATCCCCCAAAAGTGGTTATCAAACAGTAATATATGCATAATAGAAAATGACATCAGAGCAGTAAAACATCAACTTTTACTGGAAATTAAAAAAATATAATTTACCCCAAGAATCTTTTTTTAAAAACAAATTTTCATATTGCCTTATATCAGACAACATATACGCTGATACCACTATATCTTTGATAATATCGGTCGGGCTCTGGTGGGAAGACGCATAGTATGTTGCTACAAATGTCTAAAGAGTTGAAAACTAGGATGGATAACGTTGAAATCTTGCCATAAGATCAACAATTTCACTCTTCAAAGTAGTGGAGATCTTTTTCTGTTTATGTTATTTAACCCCAGGAGTTAAAGAGGTTACTGACTATGTTGTTGTAACTGTTCACGACAGCTGCTGACAAATTCTTGGGTTAGTTGCTGAAGGGCTTTTATTTTGGCATTTGATCAATGTGATGACATTTTTGCCAACTGACACGCCATGATTAAAGGCTTGAGTCATACATGCTTGAGCTGTTACTGTGATGATTTTGTTCTCACTTGCTGACAGGAAACATTTTAGGAAATGTTGCTATGCATTGACATGATGAATTACCACAGAGTTTTTGGGGATATTTTTCCCCAGCTGTTATTTACATGACACTTACTTACAGGATGGATATGAGAGCAAAGGGGCTCTTTTGTATAAATGAGGATTTCACCTCTGTTATCTCTCCATTGTCCTTTTGCTTGTACTGAGATAGTACATTTTGAATCAAAGTTACCCTTGAAGCATCACTTTCAAAAGTAGAAACTAACATGGCTGCTCGTTGTATTAATGGCTGCCAAAATGAGAAGTTGAGATAGAATGTAGGTCAGTTGCATCAGTGTTTTAAGCTAGAGAAAGACTTTAAAAAAAAAATAGAAAGAAAAAGCTTTAACTAGCTGCTCTCTGTCTGTCCAATAAATACTTTCTCTATCAGGTTCATAAATACAGTTTAAGTTAGAGAACCAGAAGGTGTTGTCTGTGATCTTACCCCCTGCTTTGCCAAATGATCATTATTATGTAGTATGGGGAACTAATGTGGTTACCAGCATTTTCCGTTTGTGCTCATGACGCTGTTTATGTCTGCCCAGCGGAATGTCAAGGTGTGGCATTCTAAGTTTTGTTTTGCTCTGCTCAGTCATGTCACATATACGAATGCAAACGAAAAGTACACACACATCATGGAAGTGTTCTGGAAAATAGGAAATCACTAGCTGGATGTAGTTTAGGTCATCTACTGTACCACATCTTTTTTCCTGTAAGGCGGTCGGAAGCTTCACGCATCTCTGATGGCTCATTCAACACCATACTCACCACACTCTGATCCAGTCTGTGATCGACGTCTGTCTGCAGCACCAGAAACTCCCATCCAAATGTCCAGATGGCCTCTGCAATCTGGTCCATGATGTTATCTGCTGATCACCACATGTCACCCCTCAACAGGATAGCCACTTAGAAAAAAGGGACTCACTGACAAACCTTTGAGTGTCAGCTCTGGTAGAAATGAAATTAGGTGATTATTAAGCCGAAATGAAAGCTTTGTATTCCATGTGAAGAGAATATGTCATCTCAGCATGTCAAATGTAGGTAAAATTAGACCATTTTAACAGATTTACAGGTCGAAGCAGATGTGCAACTGCTGGCTGTTAACATTCTGTGTACAAATGAGGGAACAAACAAAAAGACATGTTTTGTAGCACACTAAAAGGTTTCAAATATTCTGCACTGCATTTCTATAAGCACTGCATTTCTATTTCTATGTGGCGTATGAGAGTTTAGTGCTTCTTTGTGTTTTGTTGTTGATATGTAATGAGTGACCTTACAACCTGAAAAAGAGGAGCTATCATAAAGGTTGTTACAATTAAAAAAATAATTACATGTAGCAAGTGGGAGCATCTAGCTGAATGAGATAGTGAATAGTGCCCCTCCTCAGTTTTACATGCTTCATGCCAACTTGGCCTATAAAAACAAGGCATGCTCAGAAGATTGAAATGTTTGCAACAGTGAAACCTTGAAAGCTGAATTTGGATGGACTGAAAAGGCTTGCTGAGCCAATTCCAGGCCGAGAGATTTTTCACTGCAAGTGCTGAAAATCTTTGTTTCTCATATTCATCATACATCCATTAATGCAGCATAGCCGATGTGGGATTGATGAGTAGGCAGTTTTTAACAGGATGTTTTGTGTCCAGTACTGTCTGTCTCTGTGGGTGAGACACTGTCTCATCCCCCTTTTAGTGTTCAGTTTCCGCCTATGTGAGCTACTCAAAGAGTCCTGAGGTTTAAAGTCCTTCAGGGCGGAAGTGGGTGAAAGTGGGAGAAAAAAAACTGGACAAGACTCAAAGAAGCCTCTGTGTTTTGGTGATTGGCTCTGCCAGAAAGGGTTTCTCTTGGAAGACAGCGAGGGACTGGTTGGAGGGTGATGGGGAGCTGAGGGAGTTTTTGGAGGGTTGGGGAGGGATGTGAATTACGGCTTCTGAGAGAAAGAAGTCTGCAAAGGTTTGCTGGGGTCCCTCATTGTGACAACGCCACGGGCCTTTCTCCGGCTCTGCTGCACTCAGGCTACAAAGAGGGGATTTCTTCATTTATTTATTCAATTTCATGCCATGTCGACCCCAAAATGGCCCCATTCCCTCTCCAAAACTGCCCTGTCCCTGTTTGTGGCTGGCCACCCCAATCCTCTCCCCAAAAAGAGAGACCCTTAATGGACACATTGTTTTGAGCTTGTTGTTGTTTTCTCTTGGATAAGGAGGGGTAGAGAGTTTGAGGCTGGTGACCTGAGAACTCGCATAGAAAAGTCCTGAATCTGTGGATCTGTGATTCTGTTTACGGGTTGTTTCAGTAGGTGTGGGAACTGCAGCGAATTGAAAAGGGGCTCTCAGGGCCTGCTGGAAAAACCCTGACAAGTGTTAGAGCTTGTGCTTGATATACGGGGTCTCTTGTGAGATATCTGAATTGAGAGAGATGGCCCAGCATTGTAACTGAGTGCTGATGTAGCCATGGGCAATCAGGAAAATCGCCCAGTTCCATCTTCATTAACGCCATCTTTGGTCTCATTATGGCTAAGCTGCTAGAATGAGTCTAAGTCTACTCAGGAAGAGTGTAATCATGTTTGCTATTTTTGATTCAGAATGGAACAATCTGATTGCCCCACCAATAAACATAATTAGTTATGAGGCTGCATTGTAAAATGCCATAACTCATTGAATTCCCAATTATCACATGTAAGTGTTAATTTACCAACAGGAGGTACAATATCCACCAGGATCTTGTCAGATATCAGTAATTCTGTTCTGCTTTTGTTTTTTACACAAGAGCATGTTTAACAAATGGAGGCTTAATGAACATAAGCAAACTGATTACTTTTACTTGGCATGTCAGTGTTGTATCTAAATCCAATTATAATATAAATCTCTGTGTAGTAGGTCAATCAACATTATATAGGAACATTTTTCTAAATCTAGTATACAAATATGTTTGTTCACAAACTGGTTTGTTGACTTAAAATGTGAGCAAATCCCCTGTGTGTCTTGTAATCCAGGACACTTACACAGCAATGGACATTTTTTTTAAGAAAATGTCCTCATGTCTACTGTACCAAACATTAGAGCCACCTTTCAGTATGTATATACGCAATCCTGTACAACCCCACCACAGCTTCCAAGATGTCAGTCAAGGTGCCATGTGACCACGTTCTCACAGACATGCATCTTCTCATTAATCCCTGTTTAATTTGAAGAAGATTTACCAAATGTAAACATTCAAATTAAAAGGATCCTCTTTACCTGACTCTGAGGGTACCCTTGAGGCAACATCCCCTTCCAGCAGTGTGACTATGTGCCTGACTGTATACTCATGTCATAACTTGACCTAGTCTGACAATTACGGCAATTTCTTACTTCTCTATATTTATTTCATGCTGGTTTTTAGCTATTGTAATTTTGACTGTGTAGCATTTCTTGTCTTAAAACATTATTTGAAATAGTTAAGTAGTTCTGGGAATTATATAGATATTTTTATCATTTTTGTGATATAAAACTATACTGTACAGCATAATTTCATGTTATCTTATGAAATAAATGTAGACACAGTGATGCTAATGGCTGCATTACAGTAAAGTGATGTCATTTTCTGAACTTAACAGACTCTTCTACTTGTTCTAGTACTTGCCTTTGCTTACGTAGTCATTTTATCCACATTAATGATAATCTTTTATAAAAAATCGTATTGTCTTGTATATATTTTGGTCAATAATATCCTGATATCTAATTTTATTGACCAGCATTAATGAAGTATCAAGTTATAGCCTAAAAAGATATAGCAATATTATTTTAAGGACATATCGCCCAGCCCTATTATGAGGATTTGAACTTAGTGGTATTTGTATAGGGATTCAAGACCAAAGTGAAGACCTTAACCCAAAGGAGTGAAGCTGTTGTTGGGTTGTGTTACTTAGTTGGCTAAGCTGCAGGTAGAAAGCTCTGTTCAGAGACAGACCAGCCAGACGTGAAGGCAGCAGGCCTCTTACTTACTGTCCAGTAGAGCGGACACTGAACCAGCACCAACATATGGTCCCTCTGTATCTTCACACCTTACTGTCTGGCCCCTCTTTGCTCTGATAAACCTCAACACTTAGCAAGCCCCCCTTACCCACATCTGACCCTTTGGCTGTTGGTCATATGAGATGATGCCTGATGCCTCATATGACACGAGACCAGTTATTGGTGTTAAACTGTCCGGGATGACAGGTGATGATGAATGTTGGATTAGACATGGTGTGTTTTTTTTTTCAATTCAATTCAATTCAAAATACTTTATTTATTCCTGGGGGCAATTTAAGGCAGGTGGAGTAGTTGTACACAGATACAAACAAGTCATCATGTTAAGTACACAGCCTGCCAGGTACTGGGCGGTAAGTGAATCTGTAAATAATGAAGAAAGTTGCTTTGCTACATCGAAGTCGCCACTAGTTATTGTGGAATCACTGGTATTAAAACATACCATAGACTCATTATAGTGTGGCTGTTGAGCCCAATGTGATTTATTTGTTTGTTACAGTTTGGTTGCATGCCAGCACAAAACTGTCAGACTTTACTTGGAACACAGTTGAGTTAGCGGCCAGTCAAACATGTCATATACTTCCTTTGCACAAAAGCCACACTTCCTGTCCAAAGTTGACATCTGCTGCTTTTGTGTCGAGAGGCACTGCTTCATTCTGCACACTGTTTGTTTTCCTTCCCCTACTGAGTTGAACCACTGCCTATCTGCTTGAAAGAGAAAAAGCATTCTCGTCAATGATTCGGATGTCTATACAAGTGTTGGCTTTTGCTCAGTGTGATTGCTCTGTTTTCACTTCCTGTTTGCGTGCCATAGACACAAGCACACTGACAGGCATGCGTGCATACTTCTCCTGTTGCAGTTTGGGTTTTTTTAACTTGTCTTCAGCTTGTTTTGCACATAAATTGTTGCAATAAAGAAGGCAGTGAGTAAGCATGTTGGGATCCCCCAGCCTCACTCCAACCTTCTCACGTGCTAATTCTACAAGTTGCACATCATCAGATTTTCTCCCAGCTGATGTAAGGGCTAAGTTTCACATTCGGTCCACTTGAGTACAGATCCTGGCAAGTTTCAGACATCTGGCAGGGAGAGTAATGCCTGCTGTGGATACATTGTGCAACATGCATTCATGACAAAACTGTGCGTACATCTGCAAATAACTAAGATGCAGATAAAATTTAGACTTAGGATTTATTCATCCATTTATATATATTTTTTTGCTTTGTTAGTAGCATAAAGACTTGCATTTAATCGTACAGACTTATATTTGAGAATTTAACCTCGTGTTTTGTCAAGTGCTAGTTTTGTTAAACAGCTTTTTAACTATATCACACTGGTACTTTGGCTGTCAATGCTTTTTGTATAAAATTGAGATCAGTCGTTCAGCAGAGATGACTTGTGCAGCTTCTGTAAATGAGGTACATTTTGTTTGTTTGTTGCAAGGCTCCTATAAGCACAGATACCATTCATACCACAGTAGTAAAATGGTGTCAGTAATCAGTCGTAGAATGACTGCCTTTCACATTTGTTGTGGACCTGTGCGTGCTTTTCTGAGCTATACCTGACCTCAACAAGAGGTTTCACACTCAAGCAAATTTACCGGACTCTAGTGTCAAACGGCCTGGGTCCTGATAAAAGCTCTTGTTGGTTCGAGTGTGAAAACACCCTTGTACAATAATTTGTAAATAAAGGCAGAGGAAGGGGTGTGGGGTTGTGAAAATGCAAACAAAAAGGTAGTGTGCTATACAAAGGACACAGGCCTTTTTGGGAACTTGGGGTCATGTAGGATTGCACTTTACCGCTTAAATTAGATCAGTCCGCCTTAGTATTAGAATGCCCAGCTGAATGCTTAATGCCAGGGCCCTTATCTGTTTAGATTCTGTAGTAAATAATTAGTTAAAAGATTTTTTAGCTTCAGTCTAGACCTTTTAAAAGTAACCCACGGTTAGGTCACTGCACTTAACGAGTCCAATTTGGAAAGTTTAAAGAACGTATGACATTCTGTTAATTCATGCTTATTGCTGTCAGGATTTTGGAGTGTGCTTTTTCAGGTAGTTTTATGAATAGGTTCGTGTGCAGGCTTTTGAAGATGAGGAAGAAATTATTTAAAGGTATTATTAAGCACTAGAATGAACTTGCAGAATTCCAGTGCTTTGAGCGCTTGCATAGTTGCAGCACAAACTATTCAAGGCCAGGCTACCAGAAATCAAGTAGAGGACAATACACAGTTGAGAATTGTGAAAATGCTCAAGATTATAATACTGCATGTAATGTTGAAACTTTCAAGTTTTATATCTGAGAAAAAGGGTAGCCACAGGAATAATCTATAAATGATGAATAGCTACAATAAATACAAATTCACTCTAACAGTTTGTTAGATTTCCTCATCACACCAGTGAGTGTTTAGAGTACTTCCTTTGTGGTGGACTTTCCTGGCTTTACCATACTGAAACATCAGTGGTATACGTCTGCATTAGTGTTGTATTTAGCAGCTACTTTGTGGTCTTTCAAGAAGCTTCATGGTTTTGTTTCTAGTCTCCTGTGGGATTGCATCATGAGCAGTTTCCCCTAACAGCCATCTATCACCCCTGTGGCAAGAGACCATCGTGTGCAATATCTCTGTTGTGCTCCAAGCAGCAGCTGAGCCCCCTCCATGCAGCCACTCTGACTCATTATTATGAGTCCAAATATATCAAAAATATGAATTTGTGCCCCATCTGACCGACTATTATTAACACATTGATTGAAGTCATCACTATTTTTAGGCACTGGAGTGTAACTAGGCATCTTTATGCACACAATCAGTTTGAGCTGCTAAGGGCAATCTATGCTGGAAAGGCCACAGTGTATAAACATAGCTGTGTTTTAAGTAAAGAGATCTATGATAGATATTTTTAAGGATCACAATTTGCTTTAGGCAGTGGGCTTTCAAAACATAATCATCTCCTAGTTTGTTTCCATCAAATTCACAGCCAGTGGGTGTCAACAGCTGACATGTACCCGAATCAGAGCTCAGACAGTAACAGATGGAGAAATCTACCAATCTTAACCAACATAGACAGTTATTGTTATTCATCATTCATGTAAAGGTCCGATCCTCCACTTTATGTGATTACACACCCTCGGCTCACTGACTCGGCTCACTGATGACGATGTGTTGATGTCAGAAAAGAGGCAGAAAGGTCACCTGAGACGGAGCTATGAAAGTAAACAAGGACATCGTCCGCATTCTGATGCCGCTCAGCATGTTGATTAAGAAGTAATGAGAGCAACAACTGCGTCCAGTGGGTAGAGTAGAGTTACAATGTTTGTCAAGACGACTGTGTTTGTTTTTCATAATTGATTTTTTTCCAATAACAACTGGCTTAGCTCTGTACTGTGTAAAGGATGGCTTTTTCAATAGTCAATCTCATATCTTAATGTCACTGTGTGTCTGTGTGTGTGCGTGTGTGTGTGTGTGTTTGTGAAATGCTCTGAGGTATTGTCCTCTCAATGCAAATGATGCATGACTTGTAATATGTTGAGGGTTATCTGAGGGTATAGTCACATCTGCTTCTCTTGTGTTGTCCAATCCCGAGTGGGGAATTTTGTCTCAGTTTTATTTTTGCATTTTGTTCGCACAGTTAAAATTCAAAAGCCATCTGCACATATTAATCAAAGTCGCATGAACGTAACACGCAGTTTGTCTGGAAGTATCGCTAAACAGTCATTGTGAAAGTTACAGATTTAGGATGTGGAATGGAGTAGGGCTGCAACTCTGGGATATTTTTAATTGTTGTTTAATCTGTAGTTTTTTTTTCTTGATTACTAAATCAGTCCACAACCCAAAGATACTCCGTTTACTGTCAGAGGAGTAAAGAATACAGAAGATATTCACATAAAAGAAGCTGGAGTCAAAGAAAACTTAACTGTAACTTCTATTAAGTATGACTGACTTTAATTTTCTTTTGGCAGGAAGTTACTTTGACTGTTGATCATTACTGTTGAGGGCTTAAGAAATAGCTGAATATGAAATCTGTCTTGATGGCAGCTCTTCCAATTATGATGCTTGGCTTTCGAAGCACAATGAATTGCTGTCCATCAGACGTCAACATCCTTCCAATTATACCCATAATACCTTCTTTGGGGCCATTTCCCGTTGTTGATTCAGATCACGCTGTCAGAATATTACAGTCCAGACAGTATAAATCCAGAGTTTAAATAAACTCAGACATGCTTGGTGTGCATGCCCAGTTTATGCTCTCTTCTATTGTCTAGCCTGACTCTACTCAAGCCGGTGTTCCAGTCATGATGGTGGACAGTGAATGTGCCCAATTCTCTCTCCAAATAAACCTGTGTGCTTTGTGATGGAACAATGAAGACAGCCAACACATCCCTGGGTGAGAATGGCTGTGTTGGTGTGAGGACCTGGACTGAAAGGATCTCTTTGTTGCTCCTTCCATGCATCCTCCCTGCTGATCCCCCCGTCACCACATCTGTGTGGCACATTTTGTTGAAGGAGTGAATCCTGCCTGGATGGTAGCTGTCTAAAGAGTCAATAAGGAATGACTCCAAAGTGTGGATACACTGTTTTTATCTCACCCTCTGTTCCACCATTGTCCCTGTCCCCTTTTTGGTTTTCTTCCTTTCGCCCCCTTTGCTCTTTCCTGCACCCACCACGCCCTCACCCTGCTCTCCACCATCTGAAAGCAACTGAGGAAAAGCCTTGTTTCCTGCCTCATCTTGTCTTTTCTGCCAGAGAGCAATCTCTCACATGAGTGACTCCTGCAGTGTGGACACGGTACAAGTTGCCATATGGGAGATTTAATTAGTGTACGCCTCAAGCACAATCAGCTCCCTCCCAAAACCAGTCAACAAACAGCTACCACTGCTTCCCTTTAATACTGGCCTTAATTAGCGTGGTCGCAGCTCAGTGCTAAGGACCTTTGCTTTCTATTTTGGTTCAACCTACGCAAAAGCTAGTAAAGGGGAGAAGAACTGAAGACAATCTTCCCAAAGTGTTCGGCCTCAGAGGAAATGATATGATTGCTGCCTGACTGCCTGGTTGGCTGGGTTCTATCTTTAGAGCAAATGTGTGATTACAAGTGTCAGTCTTTCATTATAGGCAAGCGACTTACTGTAAGTAATACATGTAGTTGGTTGATGTTATGCATGACTGTAAAGGGCATACAAGGCTTTTCAATGAACGTTTGATTCCCCCAAATGACAGTAAAACATTTTCTCTCTTAGAACCCTGATTCTGAAAAAGTTGGGATGCTGAAAAACATCAATAAACCTAGAATGCAGTCATTTGCATCTGTAGATCTAATGATATCTAGCTTTGCAAACATTTTTGTTTTATTTGTTTTGTTTTGTTTTTTTTCAATTAAATGTGTTTATACTTGATATCAAATCACAATATTTTATGTAAAAGTAAAAAATTGAAGAAAATATCCAATTTTTTTTCATTTAAAAGCATCTGGAAAAGGAAAAAAAAACATTTTGATCATTGAGCTACTTGTATCATCTCAGTCACTTCTAAGTGGCAGGTGTGAAGAGCTCAAAGAGCAGTATTCTCGAGTAATACTTTCAGAACCATTGTACATTCATCATTGAACAATGTTTTTTTTCCCTTTGTAACACCCTTCATTCACGTGGCATGTTATCAGTTTTCAGTCTCGAGGCAGTGAAAAGCAGGCAGACACAACAGCAGGAAACTGCCAGATGAAGGAGGCTACATGGGTTTAGTTTTATTGTGCAGTTTGGAGATTCATATCTCCTCTATCCCTTTCTTTTCTGACAGTATTGGCGTCTGGAGATGAAGTAGACAGTCAGTCTGACTGACTGAGGCAGGTAAAGCCCGTCAGACACAGGCTGATAGACAGAGAATTGGGGAAGAGAGAATAAAAGAAACTGTTTGCAGATTCACTTCCCCTCTCTTCACCATTCTTCTTTTTTCTAAGTCATTTTGATTGGCAGGCATACGTGCATGCACACACACAGACACACACACACACACACACACACACACACACACACACACACACACACACACACACAGACACACACACCAATACATGCACAAAAGTGCACACACAAGCAAAGCTCAACTTGACATGAGCCTATTATGGTCGTCTTCGGTGAAGTGGTGTGTGTAGACGATGCAATGAAGCAAACAATGAAGCAGCTATTTTTGCTGATGTCTTCCCGCTGAATGCTCAGGTGCATTAGCTTCCACTACAGAATATCCATACAGTGAGCCTCAAGTGTCACAAGATGTTGAGAAAAACATGCTGTATAGTGGGAAAGTTCTGTGGTACCAAAGGGATCTGAAACAACTGTGACACGTCTGTGTCCAGCACCATGAAAGGCAATTTTCTATCAAGTATGTGAGAGTACATGTGACTGTCTATTACGCAAGGGCTTATGGTTTTATTCTCTTGTAGAATCTTTACATACTGTATATGGCTGTTTCCTCAAAGCAAAAAGCTCTTGCATACTCTTTTTTTACATTATCAGTAGATGGGTACCTGGACTTCCTTGTGCACACCACCAGACCACACTTTTTTCAAAAACCTTGTAATTTATTGAATTAATCGTAAATACCTATTTTTTAAACCTGCTTCTGTTTTCTTCTCAGGCATTTTTGCACAGAATCAGACAAACTGCAGATGACCAACAGTGTCTCTCACCTGAACATGTCAAGGTATGACTGGCTTTCCATTCCCTTATTGTAAAGACAAAAGACAAACAGAATATACTGTCACATAATATCTTAAATGATTTTAGTGTCTTTAAATTATGATTGCTTAGATAAAATATGTATTCATGTATTTGCCTTCCTTCCCCACATCTCTGTCCATCTGTTGGGCACTTCCTTGCTCTTTTCACTCTCTTCCTTCCACCCTGCCTCTTTATCTCTTCCTTCCTCTGTACCCCCTCCCTTTACATCATCACCCTGTTTATAGATTCTGTTTTCAAATATTGAGGACATCCTGGAGTTGCACAAAGAAGTGTTGTCTGCAGTGGAGGCCAGTCTGCAGCCTGAACCTCACCCTCAGCATGCACTGGGGCACGTGTTCCTGCAGTTTGTAAGTGCATGACACACACAGAAACACACATTAAACAGCAGAGAGTCACACACACATACAAGCACATTGACACATGTGTGAGAAGATGCATTCACAAATTTCTCCTCCATGCAACAGTACACAGAAACTCTTTTCATGGGCGACCCGTAACCACAGATGCAGGGAAGGCGTGCAAAGCCTGCTGTGAAAGTACCCCCTTTAATTCTCCCCTTCCTACATGAAACATGTACACACTTTCAGACTACTTCTAGCCCCTTGCCTTTCCTCTTTTCCCAAAGAGACGTGCATCCTGTCAGGCAAAAAGAGTCTCTCTTCCCCCCATCTCTCTTCATCAGTCTGTGCAAGTCACTGTCTCTGCCATCTCCTTCTTTTTGCCCCTCAATCCCTCCATCCAAAGATTCCTCTCTGCTCTGCGACCCATCACCCCCTCCGCTCCCGTCTCCTCTGTTTGAACTTGTTTGGCCCCAGGGAACAAACAAAGAAGGGTCTGTGTCCGGGGAGGAAGAGATGGTGTGTCACTCAGTGAGGGGACAATGCTTCTGCTGGTAGCACTCAATCTCCAGCTCCTTCTCTCTTGCTCTGTTTGTCTCTCTCTGATAAACTATCTTCAATTCACTTTCACTGAGAGACATAAAACCTCAGCTAGGTATTCCACCATCAGTTTGCGCCTCAGCCTATAGGTTAGGGTTGCAGGGCACCATTAGATTAGAATTTTAGACAGAAATGGAAAATCTCATTGGTGGAGAACCAATAAAACCTCACAGTTCTGCCCCTTGCTTTTTCACTCCAATTTAATCTAATAATAGAACCAAGGTTCTGTGGATCTTTGGCTCTCCCAAGACTAGACTCAACCACTGACATAATTTCTGCCTCCAGAGCAGGTTTGGTCCCTGAGAAATGTCTTTATATCTAAAATCTAATCTGCTTACCATTTAATGAACCACATAACACTTCAATAATAATATATCCACTACGTTGTGGTACTGATTCAATTTGAATCACATCTGTGGATGGCTGTAGAATTGGCTCATCATAACCAATGTGTGAGGCTTTACGGTCATTCAGTCTGTCAGACCAAGTGTCAGGGTGGAGAATTGATTAAAGGAGCCCAACCTGTTTTTCTCCATCGCTCTGTGGTCAGACTGGGAGATATAGAGGTCAGACTGGACGGGTAATAGGGAAGCTGCAGATGCTTGGATTTCAAACTGAATCGATGGAAGGAAAAGCCTGGTCATTTATCATTTCAGTTTACTTTAAAGTCTGTCTGACAGGAAAGAAACCTTTGTGACTCAAATCAGTATTGGATATTAATTTCAGGTATGATGATGAGTCATAGTGATGGAGCTGAACTCAGTAAGTGGTTCAGCTAATAACAATCATGTGAAAAATAAACATGAAAACAGAGGCTATATTGTATACGATTTACAGTTTAAATACCTTGATATAATGAACATAGTGAATGTTTAGGGTTGCAACTAAAGATGACTTTCACCGTCTTTCATTAATATTTTGCTTGTGTGTAGGTTTTGACATACTGACAGACCCATAGTTTTTCAATGTACAATGATAAAAACAGATAAAAGCAGAACATCGTTACATTTGAAAACCTTATGACTAATGAATCACTTAAAGTAAGAGGCAGGCTATATTTTGTTTCACCACATGCCATAACATACAGACACTCACAAAAAAACAGATTCTAACTAGTTTTGCCTGTGTAGCCAGAGTCTAATATAGCTTATTTCTCGATGCCCTAAATCTATGTTGTTGTCCAAATGCTATTAAAGAAATTGCTTGACATTTACAGAAGTATAAAAAAGATTTGTTGTGGATTTACGAGAGGTAACGTGATGATTTCTTGGCAGGGAACAGTGACTTCCTTGAGCCTCCATTGGTTGTCTAGCTGGCTTACAGAGACAACAGGATTCTAGTGTCTGCACCTGCACATAACCCCTTTTAAAACTACCCATTAAAGAAAAAAGACATAACATGTCAATATAAGGCCAATATATAACTTGTAACAGACAGATTTTCTTACTCTTGGACAGAGTCCTGCTCCAAGTCTTTATGTTAAGCTAAGTTAACAGGCTGCTAGCTGCAGGTACATATTTACTGTATAGACATAAGAGGGCTTATCAATTGTTCATCTAACTCCCTTCATGAAAATCCCTGCATGAAAGTGCATTTTCCAGAATGTGTATTCCTTTAAATGATTAAATAATTGCAGTCACAAATCATTTGCCAGTAAGTTTTTAAAAATCCTTTCAACATTATGTATGTTTAAACAAACATTAAGTAGATACAGTGTCCAGACAGACATTTCTGTTGTGTGACATTGCCATCATAGTGTGTTACAAACACTGTATTAATGGTTTGTAAACGGCTTGTAAATGCTAAAAGGGGACTGAAAGTAAAGTGTTACCCAGTGTATTCATTACAATTCCCTCTCCAGCCCACGACCTTTGTCTCCTTCAACACTGACAACCCTCAGCCATTCGGTTGGCCCCGTCTGGTGCCCTCCAGCCGTAGCCCTTGACCTCGACCAGAGGTCAACACCATGACTGGGATTTGATTAACCTCCTGCATTGTTTTGCAAGACTGTCTGCCACTCACAGTTAGGGAAGAAAAATGGGAAGATTCATTGCTATTCAAAGTCAGATGTTGCCAAGATGGCTTGGGAGGCTGCAGGGTGCACCAGTCTTTGACTTTGAGTTAAAATAATCACAGTTGTGGTTGAAACTCAGCATACAGATGCGCCTTCACGACTTGTAATGAATATAAGACATTTTTCAGTTTTAACTTAATAATATAAACTTGAGGCAAAATCTGGAATTGGTCGGTTTCCTCTGACCAAGCACACACACACAAACATGTTTTAGCCTTCGTTTCCACATCTCAGCATGCTTGAGATTATTCGGACTCTGCAAAGGTGAAAAAGTGACTCATGTAAGAGGAGAAATCAGAGACATCAATATTTGCTCTATTTCTGGGTGTGTATATCTGAGCGCTGTGCAAGAAGCAACAGTCATGTCATTATGCACTTTCTGAACTACACCCATTATGCTTTGACACTATGTGATTTCTCGCGTGTGTGATACTGACTACCCCCTCATCTAGCCTCCGGAATAACATTCCAATGACGAAGAATTCAAATGTTTATCAAAGGGACAACCCAAGTCATTGAGCTATTTTGGAGTCAACTCTTTGAGTCTTCTGGAGTAGTCCTGATGTTTTAAACGGACTCTGCTTCATGTGCTGGCTATGGTAAGATACTTAAGTGCGCTTGAATTGACAGTGTAGTTGTTGTCACCTGAGAAAAGGAAATACCAGTGGGCTTTGGTTGTAAACATAGCAGCAGAAAGGCATGCTGTCTTTAGGTTCAGCTACTGAAGTGCCACCATATCCAGGAGAATGTAAGTGTAAACCGATATATGTGGCTACATTTCCGTGTCCCTAAACACCCCGTTAATATTCAGGCTGTTTGTGAGTTGTTCCGTCAGATTTTGTTTCTTCAATGCTGTTTATAATATTGATTAGTACAGCTTAGTTCAGGTTTATGAAACCTCCACAACTTTTTGGGGATACATTTTTTAATTGTTTTTCAAAAAGGCAGCACTGCAAAAATGTGCTACATATAACAAGGTATGCACATATTTGATATTTGGTATCAACATGTTGTTGATTATGTTGCGTTGTGCTGTGGACAAAACAGCTTTATTGTCAAAGTACTTTATTGTCAAAGTACCTTGAATTTACTACCGCTAGAGTGCTTTGGGACTGCTGAGCGAACGAGTAGTCTCATTGAAATAAAGGAGGAAGTCTGCGCTTCATGCTAGGAATGTGCTACAAAATCAGATATTAAAGTACTTCGTAACAAATACCTTGATATTGGTATTGCAAAAAATACTGTTTGAAAATTCTGCAGTCAATTCATTGTGTAAACATGCTGTCTTCAAAATATTAACACAATGACGCTAATGTGGATGTATTGACTAAGTGGTCAATATAGTAAGTATTAGAACAAGCAGAACAGTCTTTTAAGTTCAGAAGATTACATCACTTTTCTGTAATGTAGCCATTAAAACCAGGAAAAAAACAACAGAATGTCATATCACAATATCCATCCATCCATCCATCCATTGTCTGTAACCACTCAATCCCTTTTCTATGGGGTCGCGGGGGTTTTAGCTGGAGCCAATCCCAGCTGTCTCTGGGCGAGGGCAGGGTACACCCTGGACAAGTCGCCAGCTCATCACAGGGCCCTCACTTCACTGATGGCAGAGGCCGCCATGCAAGGTGTCAACTGCACATCAGGAGCAATTTGGGGTTCAGTATCTTCAGTATCTTGCTCGAGGACACTTCGACATGCAGCTCAGCTCAGCCCGGAGCTGGGATTTGAACCAGCGACCTTCCGATCACTAGCCGACCTGCTCTACCAGCTGAGCTACAGCCACCCCTATCACAATATCACCTATTACAATATCATGTTATCCAAAATCTATGACAGAATAATAACTATCATGACAGTGATATGATATCAATATATTACAAGCCCAACGTGAGAGGTAAAGCCCCATTACTCTGTAAATGAGTAGAGTAAAAGAGGAGAAGGATTCAGAAACACGAACATTAAGAACATGTTAGCATGATTAACCTTTACATGGACATAGGAACAAATAGACCACTCTAGTAAATGCACATTTACAGGTCTTGACCCTTCTTTGCTCCCTTCTACTTCCCTGTGTAATGTATTAACTCAGTTTGACAGTAACTGGGGTTTCACGCCATATGCCGGCCCAGCTGTTGCTCCCAGTGGTGCTTTGGACTGGAATCTCCTGCCAAACGTGGCTCTGGGTGTGTTTTGGTTCCTGCCTGCTTATGTGGTAAAAACTGCCCAGCATTTACATTGTGCTGCTCACTTGTTTTAAACATCTACAAAAGATTTTCACCTCCCTCTGGTCAAGGGAACAGGACTGAGCAAAGACGCAGTGTTCTATAAAAAGAGCTGTTAGCTTTGTTTGGCTGCCTCTGTCAGCACTGCTGGGTAACTGTGTAAAACAGACACATGCACACACGCACATGCACTCAGCAGTGACAAGTTAAGTTTGTGTGTGTGGGAGTAGAAACCACACACATTATTATCTTCCACATCTGTGCCAGTACAGGATGCTTGGTAACATTTTTAAAGGTGTTGTCATAGATGATTCTTTTATGTATCTTGAAAGCATCTTTGAATAGAATTGAAAGATGCTTTACCTTGATTGGTCTGAATGACTGAATATGGACTTTCTTTCAGTAGTGCTATGGCCAAGCTGGTTTTCCATGCAAAGCCTTTGGGCAGCAGCATTTCAGTTGAGGTTGACAGTGGTGTCCGAGCACCTGCAGTTTTAGATTTCACTTACTTAGGTTGTTTCAAATGACAGTTTCAGTTTCTAGACCTCAAGCTCAGGCCACGCCATGCACATGGTTTCACATCCCAATTACTGTTGCATAGTTAAGAATACACAATAGCCTTCAGTAAGCTCCAGGGTGTACATTCAACTACAGCTGTGATACTGTGTGTACATTGTCGCTTACAGTATGAATAATGTATTTCAAGCTACGGTAGATTAACTTCCCCAGGTGTCGTATTACATATTGTAAAGAAACTAAATGGCAGCTTGAATAAAGCTCCTCTATTAATGCAATGGTTTTGTCTTTGCACGGAGCGTGATGCTATCACCAAGGAAAAAGAGGAAGTGTTGTATGCTGGCATTCTATTTTTTTCCAGTATGATGTAGATTACTTTGAAAAAGAGAAGTGTGTCAAATGATGTTCATAAAAGCAAGTACAGAACGATTCAAAAAGCTCTGACAGTCAGTATTCTTTCTGTAGTTCTGTCTCATTGTTGCAGTTACACTTTACCATAATTATATATTTTGTATATATATATGTATATATGTATATGTATATATGTGTATATATATATGTGTGTGTATATGTATATTTATATGTGTATATATATATATATATATAAATATAAATATATATATATATATATATACATACATACATACATACATACATACATACATACATACATACATATATACATATATACATATATATATATATATATATATATATATATATATATATATATATATATATATATATATATATATATACTGTAAATTACCAAATAATAGCCAGGCCCTTTATTTCTTTCAATCACTTAACAGACCATGTGACAATTTGGGACAGGTGTTTAATTCCTTCCTCACAAAAATCCGGGATGAAAGTATCACAAACTTTCGTCAGCTTCTCAGTGAATTCTCTGGCATCCTTCTGGGCAATAGTTGTACGTCTTCTGCAAGTGAAATTGTTGCGGCGGAGGAAACGATTTAGCCAACCAGCACTCTCAGCAAACTCCTCATCTCTGCTGTCACTCACGGTGGCGTACATTTGTTTCATCATCGCTCGCATCATCACTCTCTCGTGGCGTGCGTGTTTGCTGGTAATTCATTCCCGCATGTTTATCTCAGACTCCTCGCTAGCCTTCTTCCTACCTCCAGCAGGCAGCCTGGCCCTTCTGTTGTCGTCCTCGGACAGACGCTGAAGCTCAGTTTTATTTTTTCACCAATCTCTCACTCTCTTGGGGTCGACAGAGAAACGTCTAGCAGCTGCTTCTCCCGAGTTTTCCTCTGCATATTTTACGAAGAAAAGAAGAAAATAGAAGAAAACGTGCAGTGTCAGTGGTCACGTCTTCTTCCTTGATTTTTGAAAAAATAAATTAGACTCTGCATTTGGAACTGGCGATTATTTATCAAAATATACACCTGCGCCCGGCATTTAAAGGGGACCCTGCGGTTAATTGCAACCTGGCTATTATTTAGTAATTTACGGTATATTAATCTCATTAAACAGTAGTAACTGGAGCCTTCTCTGAACTGTCAATCAGCCCCCTGTCAGTTGTCACGTAAAGTATTATATCAAGTCCCTGGTCTGCAAACCTGACCTGTGTTTCTTTCTACCTTTTTACAGAGGGAGAGTTTCTCAGTGTATGGCGAGTACTGCAGTAACCATGAGAAGGCTTTGCGACTCCTCATGGAGCTGAACAAGATCCCCAACATCAGGACCTTCCTGCTGGTGAGTCGCCACAGATCCTCTCCTCCTGTCTTGCTTATCTTGCCTTTTCTTCATATTACTTCTCCACCCCCCTACGTCTTCGAATCTGTCTCACTTCTGCATTTTTATGATCTTTTCTCGTCCCACTATGACTCTTGACTTTCTCCTCTTAATAATTTTGAAAGAAATCTCATTATTTTATGTAACATGAGTCTCATCCTTTCCTCTAGCTGTGGCCAGACTTCTGCTTATCCACTTGACTCTCTCACCTTATTTTCTCTGCTACCGTCTTCCTTTGCCCTACATTTCTTTCCTCCCATGAGTCTCCTCTCGTTTATTTCGTTTTCTGCCATTTATTCATACTCCTACTTTTTCCTTCCATAATACCACCTCTATTTCCAGGTTAACACTTGAATAAAGGGCACAAAACATAACATGGTCAGTGGGTTCTTCCTGCCTGGACAGGATGCAACTATCATCAAGGTCACTTTTGTGCTGCTCTTGTAGTGTTTCCGCTGCCAGCTGTTTCTGTGTTTTGACACCCAAACCTTTGGGCCCTGGACAATGAACTTAGAATGGCGACGGGGCCTTTGAGCGGGGGCCCGACCAATGAAATCATCTGCAGATTCAGGGCCAGCCAGCTGTGGAGTGTTGGCAGCCTTTATGGGCTTGGCCGAGAGATCTGAGGCCCTGCGTTTGTCGCTGCCTGATGGTTTGCTTCCATGGCATTATTCTGACCCACAGGACTGGAAACAGTGGGATCAGAGCGTTGCTGTGTGCTTTGGCTTTCTACTTCCTCTGGTCCAGTCATGCAGTGGTTAATTGGTTAGGTCTTGTTCGACAGTGATGCTTCCAAATAAAATCACCACACAACATCTGCTTATGCGTTAAAGCAGTTGTCAGACTTGCTCAGTTTAATCTCAAATATTGGACTGGCTCTCAAGCTTTGTGTAGCAACCATGAACAAAATAAACATGGATGATTCACTTGAATTTAGAAAAAGACACAAAGCATTTTGTATTCAAGATAAGTTTGACATAGCACAAGAAAAAGTCTGATTCTTTAGTAGAATAGCAGAGGATGTCGCTTTTTAATTTGAAGTGATGACTGTTGGAATCATTGTTACAGTAATTAACAGCAGTGTAATATGTATTGCCATTGGCTTCTTTTGAGCAGGGTTTAATTTCAGTGGATTTCTTTCTGGATGAAACTATTTTTATGCTAATTGAATCACACAATGAAGAAGGCTTCTGAAATTCTATGTAAAAATGAAGTGTTAATTGCACTGGAAGAGAGGAGAGAAGTGAAGTGAAAGCAAAAAGAGGTCAGAGTGAAGAGCAGAGGGAGTTCTGGCTTTAGGCTGGCAGATTACAAGCAAGCAGAAGAGGAAACGATGAGAGGAAAGAAGAAAAGGAAGTCAGGGAAGAAATGAGTGTGTGTGGGAGAGAAATGCATTAGTCTTTAATACATCAGGAATCCGTGGAATCCCAAAGTTCTGCAGTCAAGATCAGTTGCATCTTTGTTTCTCATTTTTCCATCCAAAAACTGCATGACCCCCCACCATCCTCTCCTGCTCTGTGTCGAGTTGAAAGGAATTGCCATATGATTGTAATGCCCTAAACTGATCTCCTGCCTTCTTTCCCACTGGAGGAACACTCAAGTGGTTTATCTGCATGGCTGCTTTTGATCTTTCATCCCGTCCCATGAGCTCATGGCATACTGACAGGCTGCGCTCTAGCAAAATACACGGCGTAGAGAAACCATAACTGTAACTGTAAGCCCCCTACCATCCTTCTGAAGAAAACTTCTCCTTTCAACTGGTTCTGGGGGGCAGTTTCTTAAAGCTGAAATCTTCTGGGGAATGAGAGGGCACTTTAGAGGGTTCTCATTGATCCCTCTGTTGAAAAGCATGGGTATTTTGGAAGGTTTTATATTGGCACAGTAGAAGAAATATAGTATACTTGAAGACTTATGAGAGCCAGCTTAAAAATGACACTCAAGTCCTTTTTTGTTTTAATCTCCAGGCTGTTTCTTTGATGTAACAGAAGCAGAAAGAGAATAATAATCTTTTGGTGTACATAGCAGGTGCTTGCAAATGTGCTGCATGTATTCATATATATTGAAATACTTCAATAAAAATGTGACTCACGAGCAAGTCCTGAACACTGTGTATGTAAAATTATGCTCGTATCGACCTCTCCATTCATCTGCCAAAAATGGAACACCATAAACTATAGTTACAGGATGTGGTCTTCAGCGGTAAAACCTTTTCACCAGCTGCAAATGCCATGGTTTGGATTTACCAAAACCAAGAATGTGCACAGAGATCGTAGAGTTATCTCTTAGAGATCATAAGTTAATTGATAAATTAATGGTAAAAAGATATAGTCAAAGTTCTGTATACTGTTTTATGATGGCAAATTGCTAGAATAAAAGTAGAAATAGGCTAAGAAATACATAATCAGTATTTCTGAAACAAAATGTGCCTATGTGACAGTTACTGTTGAAAATCGCATTATTCTTATTTTAAATACACAAATTCTAGTTCAGTTGCAGCAATATATTTGCTCAATGATTACATATGCATTGTTTTAGGTTGAAGAGCATTGCTTAATCTGCATACATGTTGAATGATTTGTTTAGAGAAGCAGTAGACATATGGAAATATACTACACTGAAGGCTCCCAGGTAAACGGAGGTAGCTTATTCTACTGCACCTGGACCTGTTACAAATCTGCTGCTGGTGCAACAGACTGTGACTGAATGGAAATGACAACAATAGTCAGTTCAATTCTGTTTGTTGCTGAAAAGACACAAGAGGCATAAGACAGTAATTTCAACCGCTGCAAATTTTCCGAAATTGATTTTCAGACAGGTGCTGTCTGAGAAGATTAATGTTTCAAAAAGTTTTATACACTTAAGTTTGATCGACTCTGTAATGTAAACAAGATGGACAAGACAGATTAGAGAAATATTGGGATAAAAACACACACGAAAGAACCCTAAATTAATTGCTTCTTTAACTCATTGCACTGGTAATTCGTCTTAGTGTCATGGAGATTTACTAACCATGGAAACTTCTCTGTTAACAGGAAGTAAAGCTAAAGAAGTGGTTAGCACTTTGTACAGACAAAGCTGGGTCCACCAGCACATTTTCTTTTCTCACATTCTGTGTGTAGTGTGCAATTAATGATGAAACGTTCAACCCTTTTTTGGGGGGTATCCATGTTCATTCATTCTAACTGTAAATCTTTTGCTCTTCAGGCAAAATATCTTTCTTTCTTTTGTGGCTGTGCACATAATCCTTTAATTAAATATCTCATGTGTCTTGGTGTACATTGGTGTGTAATATTGTTTGGTATGCATTACTTCTTCAGCACTGTATGCTACTTGGAGGGAAGAAAAGCACAGATATTCCCCTGGAGGGCTACCTACTCACCCCCATTCAGAGGATCTGCAAGTACCCTCTGCTGCTGAAGGTAATTTACAACTTCTGTACTGATGTCATGATGCTATGATCAAATGATAACATCAGCTTGGTTTGGCTTATCCAAAACCTGCTCATCTGCAAACTTAATCAACAATGATTGCTAGCTACAATCTGACACTTCCCTCCATGGATACAAAGTGCACGTATCTACGTGGATCAATACCAGTGACTCATTGTACGTGACTGGGCCAGGCATTTCTGAGCAAACTTTATACCCACTGGCATTTTAAGGCACCCAATCTTCCCCACCTACTAGTGTTTCCAATTGTGGGGGTAGCAGGTTTTGGACTCGTGTAGAAAAGATGTTGTTACCAAAGGTCACAAAATACTTAATTCCCCTTTAAGACTAATGTGTTTTTCTGATTTGCCTGCTTCTGAAATTCTACAGTTTATGTTTTAAAACTCAGCCCACCTCCCTTTACCCTGACCTAGGAACTGCTGAAACGGACCCCTAAGAAGCATGCTGATTATCCAGCAGTGGAAGAGGCTCTGCAGGCCATGAAGGCTGTCTGCTCCAACATCAATGAGACCAAGCGGCAGATGGAAAAACTGGAGGCTCTGGAGCAGCTGCAGTCCCACATCGAGGGCTGGGAGGTGAGAGCAAGAAATACAGAGCGAGGGGGAATGAGAAAAGTTTCGAAAGAAGACCATCTAAATGGAACACAGTTATGATTCATACAAGATTTCTGCAAAAGGAAGAAATGAAAGTCCTGTAACATAACCATGACAGAAACAGCCCGACTTATTTTAGAATACCGTAACCATCATAGTCACCATGGATCTTAAGAGTTAAGCGCTATTGCAGCCAAATCACAGTTCTGAGCACAGGGGCCATGAACGGGGCTTGGGAGCCAAGCGAAGGGTCCATTGCATTTTTCACGCCTCCCTCACTCACCACAACAGAGGCCTTGTCTTAGCAGGCACCAACGGGACAATCCACCCACACAGGGTGCCAATAGGGATGCCAGTGGGCATACTGCCCAATCAGAAGAGACCTAGGAAGCAGAGCTTTCGTCTGACATGCATTGAGAGGGTTATACGAGGAGACATTTAAAGGGGGAAAGGAAGAACATTGAAGGATGGAACCAGAGAGTGGGCCCCACTGGGACATCCCACTATCTGAGTGCCAAACTAGACCCATTTTCTCCCCTTTCCATCAGAAAAATGTCACCATACGACCTGAATGATTGTCCACCACCATAACAGAATAAGAAATGAAAATTGAGCTTGGGTATGTTGATGGTCCCTCTTGTTTTAAATAATCAGGTATCTGTTTGTGTTTGTTTTTTTTGATGGTCTGTGTATTTGCCACCAGGATGTCCCCCTTCCTTTGTTTTATGGCATGAAGTTACCCCTAAACCACATGTAAGCAGAGCAGTAGATTGAAAAATGGTTAAATGATTCTGATCATTGATCACAATTGTTTTTCAAGGAAAACTATAAAGAAAATGTTGTGTTCGGGTTTCTTAAATTTGAATTAAAAAATTCTGTTTTAAACGCTTATTCAAACAAAACAATGAATTTGACGACTTCACCTTAGAAGATGTGATTAGCATTTTTCATTTCTGATATTTTATAAATTCACTGATTGTTTGCATAGTTGGAAATTATATTGAATAATGGAAATAACTGTTAGATTAAAGCAAGTAGCATCACTAAGAGTTACATTAGATTGGTAATGAGAGCTAATAATGGGCTGATAAACACAAATGTTTATTGAACTCAAGTGAAAATAGTCATTAACCAGCCATTAGAGTAACAGCCAAAGTGCAACTTTGTTGGATGTATATCTGATTCATTAATGGATAAACCTCTTACAGACCATCATTTTTGCTGTTCAAGATGGGCAATTTCTCTGTCTCTTCCTCAGAACAACGCTCAGACAGGCACTTCCCCCCCGACCCGGCCCCCTCAGCCTTTTCAGCATTAGTCTCGCTCTTCTTGCCTCTCTCCAGCCACTCTTCAGGCTAATCACCTCTAGCCCTAATGGAAGAGGACGCCAGTAGTGCCGATTCAGGCCCAGACGCATTACCGCTGCTCAGATACACTGCGTACACACACACACACACACACACACACACACACACACACACACGCTGCCCCCATGTATTCCTACACTTGCATGTTTACACATACATTATGAATGCAGGAAAGTGTACACATGCATGCAAACGCACACAGTAAGATATACGTGCATGTACACGCATAAGTAAAAGCATGCCTTCTGAATTCTCGCACACTCCTACCCCCACCTCAGCTCAGTGCAGTTAACATGAAGCTGAATTGATTGTCTGAAACGCGATCCCCTTCCCAGACCCTGTCGGTATGCACCTTAAGAAAAGCTGAGAGAATAATTTTTCTCTTTATAAACTCTGCAGCAATGAACATCCATCATAAATACAGACTCATGGGAATCAATTATGGACGCTCAACAGTGAGTGTGGCCGGTGGGGGTTTCCATCGGCCTGGTGGACCCATGTCAGAAACATCAAAGACAACAGTGAAGCCCAAATCTGACGTATACGTGTGTATGCCTGTGGGGATTTGGTGGGGGTTGATGGGTACTCTGCAAGCCAAAGGCGGAAGGTTGTCCCCAGTCCACACATGGGTGTATTTAGTTCCAGATGATTTGGAGTGGAATGATCCGTTTAACAAAGAGTAATGAGATGTGTTTTAACTTAGTTACTTTATTTTGTTTTAGCTGCCCTGTTTTGACAGCTTCGGTGGGCAGAATGTTAACCTGCTCCTGCTCATGGACTCTTGGAAGTTATCTATGTCAAATTAAATCCTTATTATTTCCTTGGTTGTTCGAATAATGATGAAATATAGTTTCATATGTGATTCCTAACTTGAGCAGAGACAGCATGGTTGCTCAGGCTTGTATCTGACCCATGAAAGCAGTTTCAGTTCCATGTTTAAAGGAAATGCGAAAACACTGAATTTGTAAAACTAATGTATAAATAGTTTAAGGAATTGGTCATGAAGTTTAGAGTCACTTTCACTGTAGTCACCATGCATCATGCTTTTTGCATAACAAAGACTGAATCTACTTCAAAATATTCATTTTCTAAATTCCAGCTTTTAATGAAAAATAGCTCAGCACTCAGAGACCACTTAATCTCTGATTAATATATTCAGACAATACAGTACTGAAAATATGGCTAATGTATTGAATAGAGAAGTGTTAAATATGTCTCAGCTCACGCACTGGATCTGTAAAAAAAAAAAAACAACAACAACAAAAAAAAAAAACAGTGTGTGGTTTGTGACATTGGCCTTTGCACTGCTGCATAAAGGAAAAAAAAAAGGTTGTTTCGGTCTCAACAGGTTGTGGGGTTTCATAGCTGACCAGAAACTACATTTAAGAAAGACTCAATCATATCCTGTGAAGGTGGTGGGCTGCAGAGTAGCATAATACATCTTCCTGAATAAGTAAAGCGTTGTTGAGTTGGCTTTTATAATACAGTTTTTAAATCCCCCCTTTGGCATGACAGACATACAAAGCATTTGATCAGGTTTCATTGCAGGGATCAGAATAAGGCTTGAGCACTTCCACCTACAGTCTGAATTATGAAGTGAGTCATGCATTCCCTTCCTCTGTCCAATCTGCAGCTGTATTTTTTACGTGTATGTATGAGGCATTGTATTGTAGCTTATGTGTATATTTGTTTACATCCTGCCAGAAAACAAATGCTTTGGTTGTGGTCCCACAGGAAACTTTATTAAGGCAGAGGTAACAGATTTGCAGGGCTGCCTAGCTGTTTCTTTTGTTTATGGACTCCAATTAACCAACACATTATCAACACTGAAAACTCCAGTTTGATACTACCCTGCAGAAATGTTGGAAAGCTTAGCTACTGTGTCAGCCAGAAAGGCTAAATTTTGGTTATGCTGTTAGTGATTGTGTCTAACCGTCCTGGCAGTGAACAGTGTGCTGTTTCACTGGAGATGCGTGGAGGGCAGCTGTGTTTACTCCTTCCTATCATTGACGATGGAATGAAAACACAGTTTTCACAATGTTGAATTTGAAAGTTGAATTTCATATTGTTTTACTGAGGTTGTGAACTCTTCAAGTTTTTATACAGCAATGTGTTCTTTGCAGCTCCCCAATTTAGACTGAGAGTTTCCACACTCTGCTCCAATAAAGTAAACTGTGGTTGCAGCCCTTGAGCATGAAGGCGCTGGACGAATGGCCCAGTATACCTGTATATGATTGATGAAGATCTTAAGCTGTGTAACTCTTCATGTTGTTACAGTAATGATAATGATAATAATGATAATAATAATAATAATGTTTCACTAGCCAATGAATGCTCTTCTTGTTCTTTGATTTTTTTTTCAGGGAACCAACCTGACGGATATTTGCACGGAGTTGCTCCTTCATGGAAATCTCCTTAAAATTTCAGCCGGCAACATCCAGGAACGTGTCTTCTTCTTGTTCGACAACCTTTTGGTTTACTGTAAAAGGAAATCTAGGTGAGAAAGGCAACTTCCAGATGAATGAGCACCATCTACCACAAGTCTCAGGAGAACAAGAGAAAAAGAAAGCATTTCAAATATTTTTATTGACTGATATATTAAAAGAAGATAGAAATGGAAAATTTGCAAAATTCCACATTCCTGTTAGTGTAGATGGGTTTTAAGTATGCAGTGAAAAACAAAAACAACTACACATGTACACTGCTCCATAGGCGTGTCTTTATGAATGTGTGTGTTGCAGACACAGGTTCTTTTCTTGCTGTGGCACTGGCATCAACGGATGTTTTCCCGACCAAGTGTAACCACAGTGTTGTCCTATTTCCTAGGGTTTCTGGAAAGAAGTCCACCAAGAGGACCAAGTCTATCAACGGGCCCCTCTATGTGTTCAGAGGCCGAATCAACACTGAGGTGATGGAGGTGGAAAATGTGGAAGATGGAACAGGTTTGTGTTTGCCCAGCAGTGTTACCTTTGGAGACTGTCTATATATTCATTCATGCAACTCTCTCAGGGCATTTGTATAATCTCTGCTTATTTCTGATGAAGTTGCTATGTTAACAAAACTCTTATTTAGTTCACTTTGATGTCCCAGGAAACATAGAAAATTAGATTAATCAATAACAATAATACACTCACTTTGCCTCAATGCTCATTTTTAATTTTGTGTCTTAGTTCATGAAACCTTGCATCTTAAAAACTGTTGGTTGGATCTGAATCAGGTACTTGTTGACAGTTT